>PVIA01003571.1:0-164343 GCA_004024845.1 Tonatia bakeri | reverse complement strand
TGAGTGATCAAACCCGCAGGGCGCGCATCCGCGACAGATGGTCCCAGCTCGGGAAGACCCTCCCTGTTCCTGGCTGGGCCCCGGGTCTCAGTTCTCCCCAAAACCACACACACCCGTTTGGGGGCTCCGGCGCCCACGGGAAAGACTCCACCCCCACGGCAAGGCCTCTCCTGGTCCGGCAGACTGGGTACTCACTGTTTCTCGTGGGTGCGCATAGCACCTGCGCCTTTGCTGGTCACAACCCCTGACTGGGGACAGGGCCGGCTCCGCCTTCCCGGGCGCCCAGCCCGGGCCCCTTCTGGCGTCTCACCGTCAGTTCATTCAATATCTGGATAACTTCTGATGCCCTATTTTCATAAACACTGCGATATCCGTGGTCTCCTAGTCTGTTTCTCCTCAAATCAGCCAAATTCTCCCCTGTGCGCTGGAGAGGGGGATCCAGACTCCTCCTCTCAAGCCGCCATCTTCCGCTCCTCCAAAGCTAGATTCTTTATAATGGTCTATATGGTTCTGTTCATTAATTCAGACCCACCTGTACTGGTCTCCTAGCTATTCCTAGAAAACACAAATAAGTCTTGCTCCTACTTTGGGGCCTCTGTAATTGCTGTTCCATCTGCCTAGGATACTCTTAGATATTTGCATGGTGCATTCCATCACATCTTTTACTCAAATGTCATTTTCTCAGTGAAGTTTCCTTGGCTACCTTATCTAATTTAAGCCCTACCAATCACTGCACAATCCCTCCTACATGCTTTATTTTTTCATATTTTACTTATTTATCTTGTTTATTGCCTATATTCTCCTATATAATGTAGCTTCTATGGTAGTAGAAATTTCTGGGTGTTTGTTTTTATAAACACAGTATCTAGAATAGTGCTTGGTGTATACTTGGCACTCAATAAATATTTGTTGAAATAAATAACTGAATGAAGCCAAACAACTAATTTTTAGCAGTGAGAATTTCTGGCACAAAAATAGATATGTTAGGTTTTCCCTTGGTTAAAGAGTAAGTGGTACCTAAGCTATCTTTCTCTTAAAGACATTTTCTTTCTCTCAGATGCCTTTTCCATTCCAGACTTCTAAGTCATACTCTGACAGACATTCACTAACCTGGGTCTCAACTCATGAGACAGACTGACAACTCCACAGGCCAGATTTGACCTACATAACTCTAACTGGCGCATCATGCATAGATATTCCAAAGATCTGCAAAACTTTCCTTATAGTGACTTTCCCAGTCACTAAATTGCTCCTGAATTTCAATACCAGAGGCTTCGAGTACTTGTCAATGAGTTGCTTGTACCTTGCTGTCATCTTTATATTCATGATTAACTCATAGACAACATACTCAAAGGCAGAAATTTGTTTATTTGAAAAAGTTCCAGACCTATGAATTGTAAAGTCATTAACTGGAGAACAAAATCCTCATTAAACCTTTACTATAAACACCAAGTACTGATTTTTTTTAAAGAACTAAAAAATATTGATCCCTTCATTCTAAAAAGAGATTTCCAACTGAAAACCTTTCTGGAACTTGAGCTGCATGTGTATGGGAATGTTAATTGAACGCTTTCAAAGACAGAGCCTTTGTGTAACATATACACAGTCTTTGCACACATCTTCATAAGTCACTTCATTAACAGTACTTATCTTAATGAGGGCATTCAAATATTCCATTTGCCACCAATCTTTGTGGACTTCGGTTACACTTTCAAAATACATACATGTCACAGAGCACCTAATTTAGGTAGGAGCTGGCATGAAAGCAAATCTTTTGCAATTTTAACATCTGTGCCTCTGAATATTTTATGGAAATCTATTAAAGCACTCCATTGCCCTATTATTTGAGCAGGCATTTTGGTCTTAACTTGAGGATGCATAACTGACCCAGAAACTATTTTGTGGTTATCAGACAGTGACTGCTGTAAAACAGTAAGTGAGGTATGTTTTCTCAGTTCCAGGGTTATTAGCCTTAGACAGCTTAAGTATAGCAGTAACTGTATATCAAGCTAGTAAAGTATGAAGGGAAATGAAGCCTGTGGTCTCTGGGAAATTCTGTTTCTTCCATTACCTGCCATTAGCAAAAGTAAGTTTTATTAAGTCCAAATTTGTTTAGCCAATTGAGGACTAATGGTGGGCTGTAGAGTTGATGCTAAGGTGTTCTTAGCCTGGTTATTGATTTCAAAGTAAGTGCTGAGAACCAAAGGAAAAAATGCACTCCGGGAAGGTTTAACTCCTTGTATGTGACCTTGATAGACTGGACATATTTTTTTTCAGGCATGTATAGATTTGTAATATTTTAACTCAAGAGCACTTAATTCAAATCCTGATGTAGAAGAACATAATGAGGCCCATAGAAGTTAATTGACTTAGGCAATTAGTGAGATACACAGCTATGAGAGAACATAGATCTCCAGATTCACAAGCTATTCTTGTTTCCATTAGTCAATTTAACAAAAATGTATTATACACAATAATGTGTCAGGAATTGTGTTAGGCACATGAGGGATACTAAAATGGCCATCAAGTTTCCTGCCTTTTACATGTTTCTAAAAGCAAAATGTGTTCTAATCATACCACCTTACTAAAAGATTGCATAAAATATCCAGGTTGAAAGTGTTAAAAAGAAAAGAAGTCCGGCTTCCATCAAAAATGCTTCTGGGAGTTGAGATTCAAAACTGCCTACCACCACACCTACATAGAAATGATTGAATTTATATTTTAAATAAAAAGACACAACTGGCTTTTTAAAATAAAATAGATAAATCTGTGTACCAAAAACAGATAATAAATATAGAGTGGTTAAATTAGTTTGCTAGAGCTGCCATTAAAAAAGTATAACACAATGGGTGGCATAAACAACATAAGTTTATTTCCTCACAGTTCTGAAGGTCCAAGACCCCATGGGTCAGCAGTTTGTTTGTTCTGAAGACCACTCTTCTTGGCTTATAAATGGCCATCATCTCCCTATGTCTTCACGTGGTCTATGCTAGGTGCCTGTCTTTGTTCTAATCTCCTCTTCTTATAAGGATGCCAGGCATATTGGATTGAGCCCTACACATACAGCCTCATTCACCTTAATTACCCTTTTCAAAGATACTGTCTCTATATACAGTTATATTCTGAGGTACTGGGATTTTCAACTGCAGCATATGAATTTGAGGGAGATGTAATTCAGCCCCATAACAATGGGTATGTGGGGCTGAAGTCATAGGACAGGAAATAGGAAGAGACTCATTTTATTCCTCTGAAGTGAAAGAAGCACCCTACTTGTGAGGGTCAGAATTAGCTCACTACATGAAGCTGAATCTGGGATAGGTCCCAAGCTCCAAGAAAAAAGGATGTAAAAAAACTATACCTGGCACTCAACAAATACCACACCACAAATTCTCTTTGTGTTGAAAAGAAGAGTTAAGTTCAAGGAAAATAGGAAGTGGGGATTCAATGGTTGTTGAACATTCTAAGACCTTTGTGTTGTATTATAAGAGGCTAGATATGCTGAGTAACTTCAGAATTATGTATAAAAAATACATAAGTTACTGTGGGTGCTAAATGTTTTTAAATAACCACTAGAAACATAGATATATAAGTCACAGTTTATAGATCAGAATAAAAACAAAAGTAAAGAAAAAAATCTTTAATATAAATAAAAATCAGGGAACTAGAGAAATAAAAAATAAATAAAAAAATAAAATAAACAGCTATAAATAATTCCAAATATACAAAATAATGACAATAAGCATTGACTAAACTTGCCTATTTGATGAGAAAGATAATTAAATTAGATCTAACTATCCAGCTACTTACTGATTACAAGAAATGCATCTAAAAGAAAGATAGGGCTTTTTCCACAATAGAAACACACAAGATATCAGCCATCTGTGAACCCAAAGAAAGGTCTTGATAGGACCCAAACATGCTGGCACCCTGACCTTGGACTTCCAGCCTCCAGAAGTGACCCTATGTAATTCATGAAAGCAGCTTGTGGAGTTTCAGACCATTGCAAAAGCAACAGAATGTATTACTTTGGAATTCAATAGTCTGGTGAGTATTAAAAATATATGTTCATGCAGAAAATTTCAGGAGAGAGAGAAGAAAATCTCAGAGATCAAGATGGCAGCTAAGTAGGTAGAAAAAGATCTGGCCTTGCTCCCACCAGCAGAGGCTATGATTCCAGAAGGATATCTCAGCTGCAAAGTTTCCCCCTGAGAAGTGCAGGGGGTACACCACAGTTAGAAAAGTTGCCCACACATCTGGCTGTGAAAGTCAATGGAGATTCTGTCTGCCAAAGGGAGAGACAGAAGTCTGCTAGAGACACAGGTACCCTCTTAAAGGGCCAACACACAAAATCGCCTTCACATCCACTCACCCTGAGTTCTGGCACAGGGAATGTGGAGAGAAGATAGAATAGCAGAGAGGACTAGAGTCAATGTGAGGAGAAGCTGGGGTTTATGGCTCTGAGGAGAAAGATGAAAGGACAGCTGCTAGGATACCTGTGCTGAGTAACTCTCCTATACTACAGATGCCATCTTTCTTGAGTGGACCATTCCCCAGAATGAGGCATCAGTCTGGGGAAAAGCAATTGCATCACCCTCTGGACTCCCTGTAGTCCCACCCTGCAGACCTTCTACTCTGCTAAGAAGCCAGCAGTCTGGTCTAGGGTATCATTGACTGAGTTGTGTGTATTTGGGGTGAAGCCCACTTCCCCTACTTTCCCTCTCACAAAATATTCTCTAGCCCCATGCTCTGGGCTCAAAGTAGTCCCACTCTCCGAAGTCCTAGAAGATCCTCCCTGCCAAGGTCTGGGCAGAATCTGGGACAAATTGAGTTGTGTGGCTTTGATGTGGGGGCACCTCTCCACCATCCCCTAAGCCTGATTGGCACCACCTCCTCACATATATAGTAGCCTCATTCTCCTGACTCCCAGCTACCTGGCCCTGCTGAGATCATGCTCCTGGCAGAATCTGGGACAGAATGAGTGTTATAGCTCTAGGATGAGGGCCATTTTCCCTAGCACACACAAGTGTTACAGAGCCCTACCTCCATACAGCCAAATCTTGGTCTATTTGGGCCTGATAAATACTGCTGGTGGTCTCACACCGATGACTCACTGACACCCCTCCCCACCATAAAGTTGTACAAGCTCCCAGTGGGTGGCAGCTAGACTTGGTATATCCTGAGACATTTGCTGAGTAGCCTCAGATCCAGCGCTGCACGGAATTTGAAATTGTATTATTGGTGAAAACCATTAGTCCCTACCTGGTGACTGACCAAGAATCTACCTCATGCAACTCAAGTACTGACAGAGGCTCCTTAGTGACTAAGCTTAACAATAGAAGCAATATGTGGAGGCAGCAGAAGCAGATCTTGGGGTATCTTGGGACTTTGCTGACCTTCCTCTGGGCCTGGGGCTTGTAAAAACTGGACTTGGTGAGCAGCTTGGTCTTTCCCATGCCCACCCAGGCCCATAAGAGGCAGCCACAAACTATGGATCACTTGGAGGTCCACACAGATTGTTCAGGGCCAATCATAAGCAGTGTCTGACATTGGTCTGCAACAGAGTCTCTCTCAAGAGGGTCCAGAACCAACACACCCAGTGTGGCCTTATTCAGAAAAATCAGAGTATGATCCAATTGGCTTCAGAAATAGCATTATCCAAAGGGAGATCTCAGTAGGCACCAGACCCTGCAGAGGAGAATTCTGCTTTGTACGATGAGCACTTGCACAGCAGCTCATACACTGTGGTCAATGTTGATCCTCACAGTCCACCAGCCAGAAGGTCAACCCCATACAAGAACTGGCCAATAGTAATCAAGACTCAATTATGAGAATTAGTTACCTATGAGAGAGCTCCCTTAAGAATTTCAGTTGATTTCTCAACAGAAACATTCAGGCCAGAAGGGACTGGCATGAAATGTTCAAAGTGATGGAAAGCAAGCACCTACAACCAAGACTGCTTTATCCAGCAAGGTTACCATTTAACATTGAAGGAGAAATGAAGAGCTACCCAAACAAGAAAAAGCTAAAGGAATCTGTTACCACTGAACTCGTATTACAACAAATATTAAAGGGCTGGAAGAAGGAGGAGGAGAAGGGAAACCTAGTTAAAAGAATAAAGTGGAAATCCATACATACCTATCAATAATCACTTTAAATGTAAATGTATAAAATGCTCCAATCAAAAGACATAGGGTAGCTAAGTGGATAAGAAAACAAGACCCACACAAGACCCACACGAGAATGAAAGATACGTGCAAACTAAAAGTAAAGGGATGGAAAAAGATATTTCACGTAAATGGAAATTTAGAAAAGCTGAAGTAGCAATACTTATATCTGAAAAAATAGACTTTAAGACACAGGCTATAGTAAGCAACAAAGAAGGACACTATACAATGATAAAGGGAGCAATCCAACAAGAATATATAACACTTGTAAATATTTATGCACCCAACACAGGAGCATCTAAATATGTAAAGCAAATCTTAATGGACGTAAAGGGAGTGACTGACACTAATATAGTTATAGTAGGGCATTTTAACACCTCAGTGATGTCAATGGATAGATCTTCCAAACAGAAAATGAACAAGAAATTGGTGACCTTAAATGACACAACAGATGGGTCACACAATAAATCAGATGGGTTTAATTTATACCTTCAGAGCATTTCACCCAAATAAGCAAAATATACATTTCTTTGCCAATAGCATATTTCACAGAACTAGAACAAATAAATATTCCAAAGTTTTGTATAAAACAGCAAAAGGTCCAAATAGCCACAATAATCTTGAAAAAGAAGAACAAATTGGAGGAATCACACTACTTGATATAAAACTACACTATAAGACCATAGTAATCAAAATAGCATGCAATGACATAAAATATAGACACATAGATCAACTGAACAGAATAGAGAGCCCAGAAATAGACATATACCATTTGGTCAATTAATATTGACAAAGGAGGAAAGAATATACAACGGGTTAAAGTTAGTCTTACTCATTAAATGGTATTCAAAAAATTGGACAAACACATGCAAAAAAAGAAAAAAGAAACTAGACCACTCTCTTACCCCATATACAAAAATAAACTCAAAATAGATTAAAGACTTAAATGTTACACTTGAAATGATAGAAATCCTCAAAGAACACATAGACAGACAATCTTGGACATTTCTTGCAGCTATTTTTTTTCTGATATATCTCCTTGGGGAAGAGAAACAAATGAAAAAATAAGCAAGGGACTATGTGAAACTAAAAATCTTCCACAGCAAAGAAAACCATCAATGAAGTAGAAAGACAACCCACTGAGTGGCAGAACATATTCATGAATGATACATATGATAAGAGGTTAATATCCAAAATTTATAAAGAACTTATGCAGATGACTGTAATTTAACAACAATAAAGTAATTTTTAAAAAAGAACTTATAAAACTCCACACCAGGGAGACAAACAATCCAGTTAAAAATGAGCAAATGACCTGAATACTCTTTTCTTCAAATAGAACATTCAGATAGCCAATAGACATATGAAATCATGCTCAATGTCACTAACATCAGAGAAGTGCAAATTAAGACCATAATGAGATATCACCTCACAACTGTGAGAAGGCTATCATCAATAAATCAACAAACAAGAAGTGTTGGTGAGGATGTGGAGAAAAGGGAACTCTAGGGCACTGTTGGTGGGAATGCAGACTGATGCAGCCACTGTGGAAAACAGCATGGAGTTTCCTCAAAAAATTAAAATGCAACTGCCTTACGACCCAGCAATTCAACCTCTGGAAATATATCCAAAGAAACTCAAAACACTAATTTGAAAGAATATGTGCACCTTTATGTTCAATGCAGCATTACTTACAATAGCCAAGATTTGGAAACTGCCAAAGTGTCCATCAGTAGATGAGTGGATCAAAAGACTGTGGTACACTATGCAATGGAATACCACTCAGCTATATAAAAGAAGGAAATCTTATGGTTTGTGACAGCATGGATGGACCTGGAGAGTATTATGCTAAGTGAAATAAGCTAGTCAGACAAAAGCAAATGCCACATAGTTTTACTAATATGTGGAATCTAATAAACAACAAAAACAAACAAAATAGAAACAGACTTATATAGAAAACAGACTGACAGCTCTCAGAGGAGAGGTAGTTGTAGGGCTGGGTGAAAAAGGTGAAGGTACTAAGCTCCCCCCAGAAAAACCTCATAGGCATAGACAACAGTACTATAATTACCAGAGGGAAAGGGGGATGGGGAGAAGTAGAAGAGGGTATAGTGGGGAGACATGGTGACTTGGGATGATGAACACACCATACAAAATACAGATGTATTATAGGACCGTAAGCCTGAAACCTCTATAATTTTATTAACCACTGTCACTCCAATAAATTCAATAAAGAAGAGAAAAAATAAAAATAAATAAAAGCACTTACAATTATTAAATAAAATATACTGTACTGTATACTTGGAATCCACTAAAAGATCAGATCTGAACTGTTTTAGCATATATACACACAAACACACACACAACCCAAATTTAACTATGTGAGATGATGGGTATTTTAATTAACCTACTGCAGTAATGATTTCATAATGGATATGTATATTAAATCATCACATCATACACCTTAGATATAGTTTTAATTGTCATTATATCCATAAAGCCTGAAAAAAATGTAAAAGACTACAATCTTGACCCAAGCTGAGCCAATAAAAAAATTATTATTTAGAGAAATTAAGGGAGACCTAAATAGTTGGAGAGCTGTACTATATTTGCAAATCGAATGTTTTAATGTTGATAATAATGTCTGTTCTCTCAAATTTAATTTGTGGATTGAGCACAATCTCAATCAAAATCATAGCAGGCTTTTTAATAGAAAATTAACTACTAAATTTAAAATATATATCAAAATGCAAAGACCCTAAAATAGCCAAAATATTCTGTATAAAGAAGCACAAAATGAGAGAATTTATACTACATTGTTTTAACACTTAATACAACAAACCTACAGTAATGGACAATGGGGAGGGTTGACTGTGTGAGTGGGGGTGGACAAGGCAGGGAAGAGCAGTGGGAAAAAGGCAGGACAACTATAATTGAACAATAATAAAAAAGGAAAAGAAAAAACTACAGTAGAAATGAAAGTATGGTGCTGTCAAAAAGACAAATAAATGGAACATAATTATACTTAGATAATCTATTCAAATTCAAAAAGTTATCCAAACACTTAAATAGAAAGTGGAAAGTCATTTCAATAAATGGTGCTGAAAGAACCAAATAACTATGCAAAAACAGTGAATGTTGACCTTCATCTCACACCATAAAAAAAGTAATTCAAAAGTGATCAGAGACCGAAACTAAAATACTAATGTTCTCATAAAAAATATATGCAAATATTCTTACTTATGACACAAAGAGCACTAACCACAAAAGAAAAATAAATAATAAATTTTACTTTACTAAAAGACACAGTTATAAATACACAGATAAACCATGAACTGGAAGAAAGTTTTACCAAAAATACAAATTAGTTAAGTAGATAGATAGATGGAAGACAGATCGATAGATGATAGATAACAGTGGGGAGACAGTGGGTAGAAATGATAAAAAGCTTGTATCTTGAATATATAAGGAACCACTATAACTCAATAAAAATACAAACAAGCAAAAAGATTTGAATAAATTGTTTGAATAAACACATCACCAACAGAAATATACCAATGGCCAATATGTATACAAAAAGGTGTACATTATCATTGGTCATAATGGAAATGCACATATAAACCATGACATATTACAACACATCCATTAGGGTGGCTAAAGTGTAAAAGACTGTCAGCATGAAATGACAGTCTATGCTGGCTATGATGTCAGAAAACTGCTCCTCAGAGTGTAAAAGTGTACAATCAATCTTTTTATTGTTCAAGTACAGTTGTCTTTATTTTCCCACCACCACTTTCCCCTGCCCCACCCAGCCCCAACTCCTATCCTCAATCCTACCCCCTTTGGCTTTGTCCATGGGTCCTTTATACATGTTCCTGGATGACCCTTCCCCTTCTTTCTCCCGCTATCACCCTCCCCCCTCCCCTCTGGCTACTGTCAGTTTGTTCTTTATTTCAATGTCTCTTGTTATAATTTGCTTGCTTCTCTTGTTGATTAGGTTCCACTAGACTGATTGATTTTAAAATTTTGCACCAACTTTATGTAGATAGAATGAATCCCACTTGATCATAGCATATATATTTATATACATACATGTATATATTTATTTATATTTATATTTATATAAATTCTCTGTGAATTTTTAAGTATGTTTACATCTAGGTCTATGAATATATAGGTCTGTCATATTATTTTTTAATGCCTTTGCATGGTTTTAGTGTAAGGGTAATAACTTTCTCATTAAATGACTTGAGAAGTGTTTTGTTCTCTTCATTTTCTGGAAGAACTTGTATAAAATTGGTGTAAATTCTTCTTCAAATGATTAGTAAAATTCTCCAGTGAAACTGTTTATGCCAGTAGATTTCTTTTGGGGAAGATTTTAAATTATGAATGCAATTACTTTAATGGTAATAACACTGTTCTTATTGTTTATTGCATCGTGGCTTAACTTTGACAGTTTGGGTTTTGAAGGAACTGGTCTATACGTTCTAAGTAATCAAATTTGTTAGTATATTTGTTCATAATATCTCTATATAACTTGTTTCACGCTTGCTTTGTTGATTTGTGCCTTTTTTATCTTTTTCTGTCTTGAAAGAGTTTTGTCAATTTTACTGGGTTTTTAATTAAAATCCATGTTTCTGTTTTTTTAATTCTCACTATTGTTCTCCTGTTTCAATTTCATTAATTTATCCTTTTACATTTAACTCCTCTTCCTGCTGGTTACAGGTTTATTTTGCTCTTCTTTTTCTAGTTTCTTGAATTAGGAACGCAGATTGTGTTTCTCAGCATTGCTTCAGCAGCATCTCACATAAATTCATATGTTGTAATATAATTTTTCACTCAATTCTAGATTTTTTTACATTTCAAGACTTCCTCATTAGACCCATGCTTTACCTATGAAGTGTGTTGTTTAATTTATAACTTTATTGTTATTCCTGTCCTCGTTTTTTAGTGATTCTTAGCTTCACTCCATTACAGCCAGAGAACATATGATTTCAATTGCTTTTACCTCACTGAAGTTTATTTTATGGCCCAGAATATGGTCTGTCTTGGAGAATGTTCCTGAGCACTTGAAAAAAAAAATGTCTATTTTGCTAGAGCTAGATAGAGTGTTTTCTATTTGTTTATTAGTACTTGTTTGCTATTAATGTCCAGAACTGCTATAGCCTTGCTGATTTTCTATCCAATGGTTCTATCAATTACTGAGGAAGGTGTATTGAAGTCTCAAACTATAATTGTAAGTTTGTCCATTTCTCCTTTCTGATCTATCATTTTTGGGGAGTTTATGCATTTTGAAGCTCTCATGTTTGGTATATACAGAGTTAGGATATTATGTCTTCTTTGTGGATTGAACATTTTACCATCGTCCCTCTATCTATAGAATTTTACTTGCTATGAAGTATACATTGTCTATTATTAATATAGCAACTACTTTCTCTGATTCATGATTACATGGTACATCTTTTTCATCCTTTTATTTTCAACCTATGCATGTTTTTAAATTTTTAGAAAATATCTTTTATTGATTATGCTGTAACAGTTGTCTCATTTTTTCTCCCCTTTATTCCCCTTCACCTTGCACCCTCCTCCCACCAGCATTTCCACCACCTTAGTTCAGGTCCATGGTCATATTATATATATAAGTTCTTTGACTTCTCCACTTCCTATACTATTCTTAATCTCCTCCTGTCTATTTTATACCTACCATTTTTGTTCTTTCTTAAGTATATTTTATTGATTATGTTCTTACAATAGTCCCAACTTCTTTCTCCCCTTTATCCCCTCTCTGCCTCTCACCCCTCTGCCCTCCAGCATTCCTTCCCCCTTAGTTCATGTCCATGGGATGTACATATAAGTTCTTTGGCTTCTGTTTCCTATACTACTCTTAACCTCGCCCTGTTTGTTTTATTCCTACCGATTATGCATCTTATTTCCTGTACCTTTCCTCCCCCATTCTCCTACCCCTCCCCATTGATAATTGTCCCTGTGATCTTCATTTCTATGATTCTGTTCCTGTTTTAGTTGTTTGTTTAATTTTTGATTTTTAGCCTCAGTTGTTGATAGTTATGAGTTTGTTGTCATTTTACTGTTCATAGTTTTTATCTTCTTCTATTTCTTAGATAAGTCCCTTTAACATTTTGCAAAATAAGGGCTTGGCGATGATGAGCTCCTTTAACTTGACCTTATCTGGGAAGCACTTTATCTGCCCTTCTATTCTAAATGATAGCTTTGCTGGATAGAGTAATCTTGGATGTAGGTCCTTGCCTTTCATGACTTCAAATGCTTCTTTCTAGCCTCTTCTTGCCTGTAAGGCTTCTTTTGAGAAATCAGCTGATAGTCTTATGGGAACTCCTTTGTAGGTAACTGTCTCCTTTCCTCTTGCTGCTTTTAAGATTCTCTCTTTATCTTTAATATTGGGTAACTTAATGATGATGTGCCAATTTCTTTGGGACTCAGGGCTTCCTGCACTTCCTGAAAGTCTATTCCTTCACCAGAATAGGAAAGTTTTCCTTCATTATTTGTTCAAGTGAGTTTTCAATTGCTTGCTCTTGTTCTCCTTCTGGTACCCCTATGATTCAGATGTTGGAGCATTTAAAGTAAAGTTGTCCCAGAGGTTCTTAAGCCTCTACTCTTTTTTTTTTTTTTGAATTCTTGTTTCTTCATTCTGTTCCAGTTGCATGTTTATTTCTTCCTTTTGTTCCAGACTGTTGATTTGAGTCCCAGTTGCCCCCCTTCACTGTTGATCCCCTGTATATTTTCCTTTATTTCATTTTGTATGGGCTTCATTTCTTCCTTCATTTGTGACCAAGCACAATCAATTCTGTGAGCCTCCTGATGATCAGTGTTTGGAACTCTGCATCATATAGGTTGTCACTTAGCCCTTTTTTTGGAGTTTTGATCTGTTCTTTCATTTGGGTCATATTTCTTTGTCTCAGTGTATTGGTCTGAATAAATGTTTCTTTATCTCCTTGGCTGTTGGAGTTCCATGTAGTTTGATTTCTGGTACTTCTGGTTCTTTATTTTTTTAAATTAGTTGTTATCCTTCTTTTGGTTGTGCAAGGAAGCAACATGTTTCCACCTACACCTCCATCTTGGCTGGAACTCCATGTTTTTAAATTTGAATTGATTTTCTTGTGAACAGAATGTAGCAAGATTATATTTCTGTCAATCTCTGTCTTTTAATTAGTGTATTCAAAGCATTTATATTTCAGATAATCATAGGACTTAAATATGTCATTTTATTATTTGTTTTCCATTTATTTCCTCTGTCTTATTTCCTGGGGGGGAGCTTTGTCTTTATTTGCGGGCTACTTGACCATTTTCTAGGATCCCAACATGTTTTATTTGTGGTGTCTTGGGATTTATTACTCTTTATAGCTTTCTTAGTTTGCTCCGAGTAGTACAATATTCACATGTGACTTATCACAAACTACTAGGTATCAAATTTTTACAACTTCAGGTGAAATATGAAAACTTCATTTCTACTCAAATCCATTTACTCTTCACACTTTTAAATATCATCACTATGAGTAGTACCAAATGCTATTATAGTTTTTGCTTCAATCATCACATATGATTTTTAAAAACTCATGAGGACAGTTTATTGTATTTACCCATATTTCTAAATTTTCTTTTGTTCTTCCTTCCTGATGCTGTGTGATTACTTCTTTTATCATTTTCTTTCTGTTTAAGTAATTTCTTTAACCATTCTTTAAAGTTA
Organism: Tonatia bakeri; assembly: GCA_004024845.1. Lineage (NCBI taxonomy): Eukaryota > Metazoa > Chordata > Mammalia > Chiroptera > Phyllostomidae > Tonatia > Tonatia bakeri. The sequence continues at coordinate 150,459 of PVIA01003571.1, read as the reverse complement.
GCTCTGTTAGCAACAAGTTCTTCTAGTTTTTATTTATTTGTGAATGTCCACTTTCCCCTTTCATTCCTAAAGAATAGTTTCTCCAATACAGAATCTGCAGTTGAACATTCTTTCTATATAGCACTTTAAAACTGTTCTGCCTATTCCAGCCTCCATAATTTCAAATGAGAAATTTATTGGTGTTCCTCTATCAGTAATGTGTTATTTCTCTCTCACTCCTTTCAAGATATTTTTTTTCTGTCTTTATTTTTCAGAACTTTAATTATGATGTACTCACACAGTACCTGTATTTCCCTCATCATAGCACTTATCACACTACATCATTATTGGAAATATACTCATCCATATCTCCCACTAAATATTAAGACAACACAGACCAATTCTGTCCTACTCATTGCGCTATTCCTATTAACTTGCATAGTGTCTGACATATATATTCTCAATATATAATTGAAAATGAATAAATAGCTGAGACCTAAAGTAAATGCATTACTGGCTAGTAGGGTATGGCCCAAGAGATGAAAATTGGATATTAAATTCTCCCAATTTTCATAGAGTGGCTTTAGTCATTCTTCAGTATCCTGAAGTTTTAGGCAAATGCCCACAGCACCAACAGAGGCATAATCATTTATATTCCTCAGACTGAAAGTCACACTGAGGACATAATTATTCCTCAGGCTTTCCATGAAAAACATGTCACCCTGAATATGAACATGAAAGTTTTCCTAACTCAGGTTGAAATAACCTAGGCATACCAGTCACAGAGACATCGGTTTTAATCTCAGCTCCAACCCTTCCTGGTTGTGTGAGATTGAACAAGTCACTTAACTACTTAGATCCCAGATTTCTTCATGCTTTAATAGCTATCTCAAAGGAATGTAAGGAATTGAAAGGGAAACTCTATTCAAAAGGACACAGTGCACTATCCAGTACATAATACATGCTCAATACAAATTCCCACAATAATTTTTCATGGAGAAAACATGAGTAAGACTTGGTCCCTTCCTTTGAGAAGTTCATATGTCAGTGGAACTAAATCATTACAACTTAATATGAGAAGAATAAATGAATATGCAAAATTCTAGAAAATCACAAATGAGACATTGATTGACAAGAACACATGAAAGAAGAGGTATTTGAAATGGATGACAAAATATGAGAAGATGTTAGCAGATAACTAAAAAAATTGGTCAGAAATTGAGGGGTAGGCATTTCAAGAAGTATTTCCAGAAACAAAGAGATATGCCAAAGCATGCCACATTTAAGAAAAGGTAAATGGTTTGATATTATTGAGTGTAGTAGGTGGTCAAGATGGAGAAGCAGAATAGCAGATGTTGCATCATAAATGGTCTTGTATGCTTGACTAAAGGTTTTTAGGTAGGGACAAGTATAATTAAATTTGTGTTCTAGTATGTTAACTCTTGTAACTATATAGAAGACAAACTAGAGGAGAGAGCTACCAGAGATATGGAAACAAGTTAGTTTGGGATATATTGCATTAATGGGGCTATAAGTTAGAGTCTGAATTAATGTGGTAACCAAAAGAATAGAGTAGAAAACAGATTCAGGAGGTAGTAAGATGGAATTTGGTGACTGTGCTAGAATAAAATAAAGATCCCCAAAAATATGTATGTCCTAATCCCTAGAACCTGTGAATTTGTTATCTTAAATGTCACAAGGAGATTAAGGTTGCCAATGGAATAAGGTTTCAAATCAGTTGAATTTAAAATATGAAGATTATCCTGGGTTATCTGGGTGAGCCCAATATAATCACAAGGGACTTAAAAAGTAGAAGAGAAGGTCAGATAGTCAAAGTTAGAGGGATATGTAACTATGGAAAATTGTCAGAGTTATGCAATATGATAAATACTATATCAGTCATTGCTGGATTTGAAGACTGAAGGAGGCCACAAGCCAAGGAACATGGTCAACATCTAGAAGCTGGAAAAGGCAAGGAAACTGATTCTCCCCTAGAGTTTTGAGAAAGAAACATAGCCCCACCAAAAACTTGATTTTGACCTAGTAATGCTCATTTTGAACTTTTAACCTCCAGAACTCCAAGGTAGTAAATTTGTGATGTTTTAAACCACTATGTTTGCATTAATTTGTTACAGTAGCAATGAAAAATTAATAGAGTGACCAACTAAATTTGAGTGGGAGGAAAAGAAAGGGACTGAAGATCAATTCTGAGTTTCTGAAGATGTCACTATTAATCAAGATAGAAAATACAAGGTGATAAGAGTTGGAGAAGAGAATATATTAATGCATTTGGTTTAGGATATATTAATAAGTACTTATATAATATAAATGAATATTTGTCTAGAGGGTAACTGATGGCATGATTCAAGACTACAGAAAAGAGAAATTGTTGGAGGTACATATAGGGTATTGCCATTATATGAATAATATAAGAAATCAGAGGGTTATTACAGACACAGAGACAGAAGATAGAGTGAGAAGAGAGTCAGTGATAGAATACTGACAAACACAATATTTAAGTTAAAGGTGTGAAGAGGTTCAGTTATAAGAAGATAGTTTCATTTTTAGTTTTCTGAGGAAATTCCATACTGTTTTCCATAGTGGTTGCACCAGTCTGTAATCCCACCAACAGTGCACTAGGATTCCCTTTTCTCCACAACCTCTCCATCACTCGTTGTTTGTTGATTTGTTTATAATGGCCATTCTCACTGGTTTGAAGTGGTATCTCATTGTGGTTTTAATTTGTATCTCTCCTATGGCTAGTGAAGCTGAGCATCTTTTCATATGTCTCTGGGCCCTCTGTATGTCCTCCTTGGAAGACTGTTCAAGAAAACTAAAAATGGAACTTCCTTTTGGCCCAGCAGTTCCACTGCTGGGATTAAATCCTAAGAACCCTGAGACACCAATCCAAAAGAACCTATGCACCCCAATGTTCATAGCAGCACAATTTACAATAGCCAAGTGCTGGAAGCAACCTAAGTGCCCATCAGTAAATAAATGGATCAAAAAAACCATGGTACACTTACACAATGGAATACTATGCAGCAGAAAGAAAGAGGAGCTCCTACCCTTTGGGACAGCATGGATGGAACTGGAGAGCATTATGCTAAGTGAAATAAGACAGGTGGTGAGGGACAAATACCATATGATCTCACTTTTAAGTGGAACCTAATCAACAAAACAAACAAGCAAGCAAAATAGAACCAGAAACATTGAAATTAAGAACAATCTGAAAGTTACCAGAGAGGAGAGGGGAGGAGATAATAGGTGAGAAATGGGGAAGGGTTTTCAGAAACAACTATAAAGGACACGTGGACAAAATCAAGGTGGGTGGAAGCAGGAGAGGGAGGTGGGGATGGGTGGGGTGGTGGGAAGTGGTGGGGGGTAAATGCAGACAACTGTACTTGAACAACAATAAAATAATTTTAAAAATAAAATCTAATATTCAGCAAAGCAAAACAAAAGAAGATAAAGAAAAAAGATAGGCAAGGATCATGAGTGAAACAGAAATGTAAGTTAGAGTGTTTGAAAAGGAAGTGAACAAGGGATCCAAAGGATGCAGATAGATCCAATAACAGACTGGACAGAAAACCAGCCATATCTAGTAAAAAATAAAAACCATGATCCTAAGACCCAAACTATGAATAGTAACAGTTGGAATCCATCTGCTGACCCAATGTTCCCCAAAATGGTTAAAGTTTAAGCCCAGCAATGAAACAGCTAGATTTTGGACTAGCATATATATAGGAATTTATATATCTGATTTTTGAAGGGGAGATTACATGTGATATATCAGATTTTGTACTAAACTTCAATCAGTCCCACTTGAATAAAGCCCTAAGCAAAATTTTACAGGTTACCTCTTAATTATATTACCTTTACACATGCCTTTTGCTTAGAAAATATATTAGATAGCTATACTGTAGATTAATCTAATGTAATAATTTATATTTACTTATTACAATCAAATGAATTTCCCTTCTGTTTATTTTTTCCATTGGGCCCAACTTGTATTTGTTCATTCGGTACTCACAGCTTACTCATCACACTGAATCAATATACTAAAATCTGAAATAGTTTTTACATCGGGTAAATAAAAAACTTACCAGTTTAGTTAGGTAACTGCAAAACACCAAATTAATAAAGACATGTGGAGAAAGTAATTTTCCCACTGCTCCTGGATTAGTACAGCACACAGAATTGAATAAAATCAAATTTTAAAAGGACAAGGATTCACCTCATTTGTATAACATTTCTTAGTAAATTCAGTCCTGTATTCCCAGGATCACAATTTGTGATTAAAGTTCTCAGTTAGAAAAAAAGGTACAGAGTAATGCACAATACCTTAAATATTAAAAATAAAGCATTTAAGCCTTAATTGTATTAATTCCAGGAGCAACACATTTATATAGAAGTGGGTTTATCTACATGGAGAAAAATAGATAAAGCCAAAGACAACAATTAAAAGCGCTCCCATAATGGGAAGAATAATCCATTTTTAAACACTATGGGGAAAAGATTCAAGTTAAAATTTCTAGTATAAATAATTAAGTCAAAAATATATTTGTGGTTATAGCCCCATAAGAAAAAATAAAAGTAAAATTTTGTCTCAGATAACCACATTTTGGGCAGCTTCTAATTAATAGGGTTTTAAAGAGGTGTGACAACTGTGAAAACAATAGAACTGAAAATATTCAGATGTATATGGTACCAGCCAAAAAAACTTTAATATTTATTGCAAATGTCCCTCATGAAATCAGTTCAGGGAAAGTATATCTGAAGCAATTACTCAGGATGCTTCACAGGAAAGAGTAGTTAAGAGATATGGAGAGTGAGATCATATGGTATTGGTCTTTCTCTGAGTGGCTTATTTCACTTAGCATCATGTTCTCCAGGTCAGGGGAGGGGGACATGAGGGGACTAAATGGTAATGGAGAAAAAATACAATAAAGATTAAATTTTATAAAAGAGACATGAAGAACAAAATGAGCACTTCTAATATTTATTTAATATTACTTCCAGGAGGAGAAAAAGAAAGACTGGGGAACATAATTAAAAAGCTATTTGACAAAATAATAGTTCAGTGTTTTCCATAAAGAATAAATAATATAAATCCTCATATTCAAAGTGCCAAATCTCAAATAGCATACATTAAAACAGAGCCAAATCTATACACATTTTAGTGAAACTGAAGGACATGTAAGTCAAGGAGGTCTTAAAAGCAACCAGAGTAAGAGACATTAATATACAAAAGGACAAAATTTAGCATGTCAGTTGACTTTACAGCAAAAACACAAGCTAAAAAGCAATTGAAGAAATTCTTTAATGATGCAGAGTAAACTTATCTGAAATAGATTGGTTTGAATAATAGCCATAAATTTTTATCCCTCTTTGTATCTGCACCCTCTGGTAGTGCCCTCCCACACTGATTCTGTATATGTGACAGGATTTGGCAAAGGAGAAGGAACAAACTTGATATAAGCAGAGAATTTCTAAAGAATTTACATGTTTCTTTCTTCTCTCTCTGCCTCTAAGGCCAACAACATTCTCCATAAGAAGATGACTGATGTAGACTGACATAGAATGACATCGAGCAGAGCCTGTCACCCCAGCCGAGGCTATCCTAGATCAGCCAACAACCATCCAATCACAAGACATATGTGAGCCTGAGTGGAAAAGAGAAGAATTAACCAAACAAGCTCAGCTAAGATATTCCAAACTCTGTAAGTGACATGAACAATAACAAATGGCTATTTGTTAGACCATCATGTTCTGAAGTGGCTTGTTAAGCACCGTCGTTCTGTCAAAACAACTGATACAGAAACTGGTATCAGAGTGATATACTGGTGCTGTTTTAAAAACTTAAAATAAGGAGCTGACAGTGAAAACAGCAGAGTTATGATCTCTGAAAATCATCTCCTCCATAAAAGCAACAAAAATGTTGACAACATTATCAAAATCAATGTTTTCACAACTATGAAAATTAACCAAAGACAATTCAGGGAGCATTTAAATGAGTAAAAAGGACTAAGTCATGTAACAGTAAGCTTGGTTGTATTACAACTTTCTCTGTTTCTACCACCTCTGCTCCAATTCCATGATCCATGAAAAACAACAGTCCACAATCACAGTGAAAACGAACAGCTTAGTAGTCACTTGAGAGGACAGAACAGACCTAGAGATCTGTTAGGGATTAAAGGTTTATATACCTCCGTAATTCATATGTTGAAACCCAGTATACCTGCTTGGCTGTATTTGGACATAGAACCTTTAAAAAGGTAATTTAGGTTAAATGAGGTCATAAGGATGAGGCCCTGATCCAATAGGACTGGTGTCCTTATACAAAGACACATCAAAGAGTTTACTCTGTCTCATTCTCCAAAGTCACACAGAAGAAGGCCATGTAAGGGAATAGCAAGAAAGTGGCCATATGCAAGCCAGGCAGAGAATCATCACCAGAACTCAAATTTACAGTCCCTTGATCATGCACTTCAAGCCTCCAAAACCATGAGAAAATATATTTCTATTGTTTAAGGCACCTAGTTTGCAGTGTTTTGTTATGGCAGCCCTTGCAAACTAATACAAGATCCTCCAAAGGCTCTTATCAGTGAATTTTCCTTATTTGACATCTGATATTTCCATGTAAGACTTCACTCCAAGGATGTCTCTCTTTGCCCAGACTCGAAGCTCACTGAGAGAAAATAGTCTTTTCCCTAAGGGTGTCTTTAAAACACCTTTTACAGAATGTAATGAAATCTATGACACTTCTTCCAATAAAAGTACATATAACACATATGCATACATGTAAAATTTACTTACTAACTCAGAATATGCATCTATGCTTTTGCTATAGAGGGATGAGTAGAAATTTTTTTAGGCAGACTAGAAAAGGAAGAGAGTCCAAACAGAGGAAACCGTGTGCGCAAAAACCCACAGACATAAAAAAAAAAACCTGCACGTTGCTTGAGTGGAGCGATGCTGTAACATAATTCTATGTGATTGGAGCATAAGCTGGAAAGAGAATCAGGCATGGCACAAGATGAAAATAGAAGATAAGAAGATAAACAAGGATAAAGCATGAAGTATCTCATATGTCAGTCATGCACTTTATTTATTCAGAGACTAGACTATAATTGATAGAGATCACAGTTGGCATGTCAATCCTCTCTCTTAACTGTTTAAAAACTATAACTGGAACAGCAGGTGCCCAAAGGAATACTAATTGTTATTCTACGAGTGTGGAGTTTCACTGGCATGCACTGAGGGTATTGGGTGGGCAGTACTCACATCTCAAGCTTTACAGATTTCTGACAGAAAAAACAATACTAGAATGAGACCAAAGCCATCTGAATATCAATTATTTTATTCCTTAACCTACAGCAGAGTATCAGTCTTAGACAACTTGCAAAGGTTCTCCACACTGACAATAAATTGGTTAAGCAGGATAACTTTCAAACAGTGTTCTGTGCTTGTGATCCACCCCAGACCAATTAAAATAGAATATGTGGGATGGAGCCTGGACATCTAAATTTTTTAAAGCTCTCCAAGTAACTTTAATTTGCAACTGGAATTGAGAACTACTATGTTAAGAAAAATACCCCACACAAGGAAACTCCTACCTACTAATCTAGCCTTAATTTCATGACAGTGGTTTCATACAGCATTGTAAGGCTTAAACATAAATTTTAGAAACATTTTAAAAGTCTATGCTGGACCATTTGATTTCCTTTGCTAAGCTACCAGGATTTCACCCCAGGGACTGTGGGGCTGGTGAAGGGAGCCTGACACAGTGGGCTTGGGGTCGATGTCAGGACCTGCAGGTGGCTAATCTGTGCTGGCAATGTTCAGAGTGGTATCTTTCACATTTTAGATTCTCATCTCCTGAGCATGCTGCCTGAGGCTATTGTTCTCTTTATATCTTGCAGATCTGTCCTGCGAAAAGGCTACATGCATCAACAGTTTTTGCTAAGCATCTTGTGATTAATTGCATGGCCTTTTAGTTGGACAGTTTCTGAGGACAAGATTTTTTTTGCTGTTTTGGCTCAGAAAGCCATGGGGATTAGTTGTGCAAAAATAGTTAACATCACCCCAGCTAATAAGTCATCTGCTGCCTTGAACAAAATATACAGCACCCAGTATTTTAATTTTAGTTATGTCCAAAATTATATAGGCTAGCAATCAATTCTTTCTTATATTCTGTAGTGTTTGGTCCTGAACATAGAACTGGAAGAAGAAGGTCATACAGTGATTTATAAAACACAAATTTATAGACCTTACTATGTATCAAAAGCTGTGCTGAGTGATACAATTAGAAAAGTACATGTATCTGCACTCAAGGTGCTCTCATTCTACTAAAATGGCACAATAGCTTCACAGTGAGTCATAAAAGTTCCATAATAACGATGTATAAAAAAGAGGTGAAGTCAGGGGATAGCATGATCACTTACAGCTAAGAGAGATTACATCCAAGTCTTTAAATGGACATAAACATCAGGATAGAAAGTTTAGAGGAAACTCTCTAAACAAACAGTAGTCATGTTTACATGAAAATGATCAGGTCTGAGGTACAGGAAGATTAAAGCCTAACTGCAATATATAGGATGAGTTAGATTGGCAAGACAAGAGGTAGAGTAAGTTAGAAGTTTTATCAAATGGTTAAAGTAAGAGGTAATGGTGACTTGAGCAACGGAGTTGCAAATAAGGATTGAGATGAAGAGACAGATGCTAGAGTCACTGCAGGGATAAAGCATAACAAAGTTAGGATGCATTTTCAACTTGAGACTTCTGAACAGATTGTGGGACTATTAGCATTCACCTATCTATCATTCAAGAAACCTCTATAAAATACCATGTACATCAAGAACTGTGCTTGGTTCTGAAGGTGCATCAATGAATATAGCAATGAATGGTCCTGGCCTTCACATGGCTGTGTGTACTGGGAGAGACAGATAATAAGTAAAAGACACAACTAATAGTTTTAAGCACTGTGAAGGAAGTTTGGGGATGCTAAAAGAGAACCACAGGCAATAGTGATGACTGGGGTGATGAGCAGAACTACTCTCTATTGGGCATTAAGTGAATACCTCTCCAAGGAAACAGTACTTCAGAGGAGATCTGAAGGAGATATCAGAAAGAGCAAGCAGCAAAGAAGAAGAAAAATCTAATGCAAAGGCTCTGAAACAGGACAATCAGAACATTTTGGTGTTTCAGTAAGAGGGAGCTGCCAGTGTGTTAAATGATGCTGAGAAGTTGAGCAACTTGAAAATGATCAATTGAACAGTGGTTTTAGTAGCACAGGTGCTATTGTTGACCTTGACAAAACCAGTCCCAGCTGAATGCGGGAAAAACAAATAGGAGTGAACTGAAAAGTGACTGGGAATAATGAGCGAAGGGGATACAGTGTGTTCATGACAGAAAAGAGATGATGGGGTAGCTGGACTTGGATGTAAAAAAAGGGTAAATTGCAGTATGTTAAGGGAGTATAAGAATTCAGATCCCATCTGTAGACTGAGCTGGTAGAGAGAGATCGATGCACATAAGAAAAGAAAACTTGGAGAGGGGCTGATGCCTTCTAGCACCTCTATTTCCCTCTCTTCTTGCATCTGAGTTGGATAAATAACTCAAAGCTGATTCTTTTCAAAGTTGGGCTCTCCTTGAAGTAAGATAAAGTAAGGAACAGAAAGACATAATGGAAGGCACAGGGGAGTAAGGATATTGAGCACCACAGAGGAAGACAAGGGTGCAGGAAAGCTGAGATCCTGCTCAGCAAACTAAATATTGCCTAGTATCTAGAGTAGCTTCGAGTCAGCCCTGCCCTAAATGTCAGAAGAATACAGAAAACTTACACTGATCTAATGATATACTAAGCAGTAAGTTAGGAACCATACTCTCTTTCTCTACCTCCAAAAGCCATTTAGTGGCCTGATTATGTTATTTCATCATTCAGCAGAATTGATAAATCTACTGGGCAACCACTAATGTTTTATTTTGTTAACCATGGAAGTTTGAAACATCCCATCATGTATATCCACCATTTCATTTTAGGACCAAAACCAACAGGAATTACATAAAAGAAATACAAATCTAACTTCATAGAAAACCTCTCCCCACTGTTTCTTTATTTTATTTCTCAGTCTGTAATGGGTTGGTGAAAATATCATCCCAGCCTTGGGTCAGTACAGAAATTAATAGTAGGAAATCATTGGATAGAAAAACTTATAAAATCTCTTCCAATTCATATTCTATGGTTCGCTTAATAGTAAGCAAAAACTGTCATATTTGAAGGAAAATAGTTTCCTTTTAATATTCTAATCAATGATCTTATAACTTTCCCCTAGTCACCTTTGCAGTTTACTCAGCCTCAGCAGAGCTCTGCCATTCACATCAGTTTCAAAGGCCTCTTCTCCCGAGTCTTCAGAGAGCCCAGAGCATTTACAATAAACAACTCTCTCAGCACTAGACATAATAGCAGGTTCCACTGTTTTCTGCCGGCTTGAATGTTGATTAAGCCCTCAGTAATCACACTGCTCTAACAAATCCAAAATCAAAAATACAGATTAGTTCTCTGAGAATATAAAGAAAGAACTGAAAGAAAAAAATTAAAGCTGCTTTACCAAAAGAAAGGAAAACATGAAAGGAAGCTCACAGGCTAGCCTAATGTGGATATTTTTATCTCTAAAGTGTTCAAGTTCCCAAGTAGATTTTAGCACTCTAAAAGATACATATTAAAATATTATATCAAATAGAATGTTTAAAAAGAGGACTTCAGTTATAACAGGTGAACTCAAAATACCAGAATTGCTCTTCACTTAATAAGAGCCCTGGTCCATGGGCATCTGATGACACCTTTCTAATTCCACCAGCAAGGGCCTGAAGCGGTTTCTTCCAAGGCAAGGTCTGCTTTATTGAATTCCCTGCCTGTCCTAATTCTATATATTTCCAATTAGCTGACCTTCAAAGCTGATGTTGTAGAAGGGAATTGTTTTCTGACAAGGCTAACATTTTAAGGCTAATGGTTTTTTAATAAGCAATTGAGTTTTCAGCATTCAGCTCCTGTTACGTTTTATTTGATTTTTTGTGCTTTAATTTGGTATGTGTGTTTTGGCACAACTCCATGGCAGGTGCAACTTTTAAAATGGAATCAATAAGATTCCCTGTTATGTATGATATGAGCATTCCTAGCTTAGCTTTCAAAACAAAATGCTTGGTTGGTGCTTCCTAGAGCACTGCAAAGAAAATGTGTTGATTCCTTGGGGCTTTCTTCACAGCAGCTTTTTGAAATCGTGTTCACACTTCTTGAATGTCCAAATCCATTCTCCCTTAAACAAAACACATAACCTTATCTCCTCATTCTGTTTTTAAAGATTTTATTTATTTATTTTTAGAGAGAGGGGACAGGAGGGAGAGAAGGCAAGAAGCATCCATGTGTGTTTGCCTTGAAACATCAATGTGTGTTTCTTTTACACAAACATTTACTAAATTTGACACATTTGTTTTATGCCTTTTCTGTGGCTTATATTTTACAATAAAATTTTAAAATAATTGCCCTATTTTATGGCACTTTTTAAAATGACAATATATAAAGTCATATGAATTTATTGAATACTTTATGCCAATAAAAATGAATAAAATGCTCCTTTCTTTATACATTAAACAAACATGTAGCTACTCCTTTGACCTCAAAACTTCAATTCCAGGAATATCCCAAGAAATTAATTGCACAACGGAAAAACTGTATGCATAAGGAAATTCCCCCAATGTTACTTGTGTTGATAAAATCTTAGAAATACCCAAGTAGCCATCAATAATAGGTTTGTGAAGAAAATTAGGGAAGACTATGTTGCCATTAAGAGTGATAATGTGAATCTTTATTTATTGACATGTGGGCATATCATGAAATTAAAATAATCAGGTTTCAAAATAATATACAGATGATTCTATATGTGCAATAATATATCTGTACTTATACAGAAAATATCCCTTAACGTTCTATTTGTGATTATCTAGCGTCAAGGATTGAAATAAAAACTGTGATACAGCTTTCAGCTTTTATAGAAGCTTCCTCTTCTGCAGGTGTTCTTCTTCTTCTTCAGTCTAATACAGTCAAAGGCAAGTGTTCAGAGAGCAACAATTTGGCTAATTATGTATCATGAATCAAAATACTGCATTGTCCTTAGTCAAGAGGACCCTGCCAGAAAAATGTTCTGATTTATTAAACTTGTGTCCCTAAAAATGACAAAGTAGCTGAATCAATAGTTTTAGACACCCTCTGCTTTGCCTGGATCTTAGAAAGAAATAAGGCAGTAAGATATAAGGCCCACCCACTTTTGATGTGATAGCCTTAAGGGAAAGGGGCCAGTGAAAGGCTGGCTTTACTCTGAACACGTGAATATGATCCAACCTTCACACTGGCAGGACTGCTCTAGCTGTTTTAAGCCCTGGTTACAGAAGCTTAGGACACATTCATGACATCAGGGTGACTCCTTGAAACCAAATGTTACTCCTCTTTTCACTCTCAGAAAAGAAAGAAGGGTGGGTAACAGGGATCCATACAACTTAAGCATGTTCCATCCTTAAAGTGAGACATTAACTTTCCATTAATTACAAATAACACTCATCCCACTGGAAAGGATGTTCAACTCATGATTCTTCTATCAAGGGCCAAGGGAGAGAGAGAAAAAATTGGCAATATTGTGTGATTGATGCCATGTCTATCTTTTCCTTCTTCCCACATAAATAACAAATGAGGTTATCTTTTCATGCCTGGTGTTAAGATTTGAACCATATAGATGAGGTATGAAGAACTAAAAAATATTTCAATATATGCATAGATAATAGTCTCCAAGTATGTGTATAAAATAATAAAGCTGTTTATTTTTTTCTGTATTATTGCTTTTGTGTTATTTTTACTTTCTTCTTTGTATTTTGGTATTTTTTATTTATTTTTTCTATCTTTTTTAAAGATTTTATTTATTTATTTTTAGACAGAGGGGAAGGGAAGAGAGAGGAGAGAAACAATGTGTGGTTGCCTCTCATGCATCCCCTACTAGGAACGCAAGTATGCGCCCTGACTGGGAATCAAATGAGCGACCCTTTGGTTCGCAGACCAGTGCTCAATCTACTGAGCCACACCAGCCAGGGAGAATTTTGGTATTTTTAATCTTTACAATAAATGAGTATCATTTTCCCACAACATAAAACAATAACCTAATAAAGTTATTTTTAATGTACTTTCTCCTGAAACCATAAACATCCTAAGAGCTATTTCTCGCCTTTCTTTTTTGCACCCTTTCCTAATTATCAACTCATCTCTTTTCCAATTAGACTGCCACCCCTATTAGTCCACTGAAAATGTACTCCCCAAAGTCAATCTTATCACTGCAAAACCCTCAGTCTTTATCTTCTTTCACAACTCTCCCCAGCATTGAGCATAGTTAACCTCTTCCAGCTTCACAAAATGTCTCCTTAACTATTCATTCTTTTTTTTGTAACTTCATGCCTGCATATCAAAGAGAATTGATTGGCTTTGTGTCCTCTGTTGTTGTGAAATATAATCTCCATCCTCCTACCTGTGTCTCTGGGTCGTTACATTCTGTGAATCAATGTCCAGACTACATTCACCATTCAGAGTATTCTCTTAGCTCAAGTTCCATCTCATAACTATCGTTACCACTGGGATCTCTTGACATCACCTTAAACCTAACATGTCTGGAAGGACATTTGCTGGCCCAAATCAGGTTTTCCTCCAGACTTTCCTCCTCTCCCCACAGAACTAGGTTATAATTCCATTGCTTTTGTAACAGCCTTTGGCTAAAAACAAAGAAAAGGCACTAAGTGATATTTAGCCACAGTGGAAAGATCAAAACAGAACAAATGGTGAGTCTGAATGCAAGAATATTTTTAGAGCTGATTTTGTAAAAAGAACTCAGACCATTATATCATCATCTCAATTTAAGTGTAGCCATAAGAGTGAATTTAGCTCCAATTTTGAAGTCAATCAGGCCCTAGAGAAAAATTTATTCATTACCAAACATTAACAACTTATCCTCTAAGTTATATGGATTAAGAATCATGGGGAAGTTAATGGAATAAACTAGAGAGCCCAGATATAAACCCACACCTATGTGGTCAATTAATATACGACAAAGGAGGGAAGAATATACGATGGGGTAAAGATAGTCTGTTCGATACAGAGTGTTGGGAAAATTGAACAGATACATGCAAAAAAATGGAACTAGACCACCTTCTTACACCATATAAAAACAAACACAAAATGTATTAAAGATTTAAATGTAACACTCAGAACCATAAAACTCCTAGAAGAAAACATAGGCAGTAAAATCTCTGACATTTCTTTTAGCAATGTTTTTTTCTGATACACCTTCTTGGTCAAGGAAAACAGAAGGAAATAAACAATTGAGACTATGTTGAACTAAAAAGGTTTTGCACAGGGAAGGAAACCACTCACAAAATAAAAAGACAAGCCAATGAATGGGAGAATATATTCACCAATGATACATCTGATAAAGGGTTAATATCCAAGTTTAATAAAGAACTCATATAACTCAATACCAAGAAGACACACAACCCAATTAAAACATAGGCAAAGGACTTGAATAGACACTTCTCCAGAAAAGACACACAGATGACTAATAGACATAAGAAAAGATGCTCAAGGTACTTAGTCATCAGGGAAATGCAAATTAAAACCACAGTGAGATATCACCTCACACCTATCAGAATGGCCATCATTAACAAATCAACAAACAACAAATGCTGGAGAAATTGTAGAGAAAAGGGAATACTTGCACTGTTGGTGGGAATGCAGATGGGTACAGCCACTGTGGAAAGCAGTATGGAGATATCTCAAAACATTAAAAATGGAACTGCCTTAAGACCCAGCAATTCTACATCTGGGTATATACATGAACAAAGCCAAAACATTAGGTTGAAATAATATATGCACCCCTATGTTCACTGCAGAATTATTTACAATAGCCAAGATATGGAAGCAGCCCCAGTGTCCATCAGTAGATGAGTGGATAAAATAACTATGGGACTTCTACACAATGAGATACTACTTGGCCATAAAAAAGAAGAAAATGTTATTTTTTGTGACAGTATGTATGGAACTGGAGGGTAGTATGCTCAGTGAAATAAGTCAGTTAGAAAAAGACAAATACCATATGATCTCACTTATATGTGTAATCTAAAGAACGAAGTAAATAAGAAAAATTGAAACAGACTCATAGATACACAGAACATACTGATGGTTGTCAGATATAAGGAAATATCAGGACTGGGTGAAAAAGGTGAAGGGATTAAGAAGTAGAAATTGCCAGTTACAAAATATTCATAGGGATGTAAAGGACAGCATAGGAAATCTAGTCAATAATATTATTGTGACTATGTATGACACCAAGTGGGTACTGAAAATAATGGGGGGTACTTTGTAAAAAATCTGATTATCTAAAAACTAACACAAAATAATATTGAATATAAACTGTAATTAAAAATAAAATTGAAAAATAAGAATCATGAATGGGCAGCTATTCATTTTCTCTATTCTTCAACACCCATAGTCATTCACCAACTGGTGTCAAGTCTTCTTCAGTCTCTTTAGTTGTTCATTACTTTGCTACATTTGCATACTCACTAAATATCTAATTCAGGTCTTGCTCACCTTACAAGACATTACAATGCTCAACATTGTAACTAAAACACTTTATCTCCCATATTCTGTTCCTGTTTTTATAAATTTAATCTGCTAAAAAGATTGTCTTTGGCCACAAGATAAAGTCCATTAAGCTGAGTATATAAGTAAGGCCTATAAAATGTGATTTAAAAATGCCTTTTTAATTTTATCTACCATTTCCTTCCTTTATTTCTGATCAGGTTTTGATAGTGCTATGTATATATAAAGAAAAATTAAAAATGTACACACATAAAAAAACTGGGAATCGGGGATCATGTGGGATCTAGTGCGTGTAAGAACACCAGGGAGCCTATGACCAAGGTTTTGGGGTCTCATAAGGTAAGAACCAGTAAAAGAGAGTAAGAAAGAGAAGTCAGTGTGATAGAAGGAAAAGTAGGTGAAATGTGAAGTTACAAAAAAATAAGGAAAGAAGATGGTCAACAAAGAAGGAGTGGCCAACTATGTAAGATAAAAGCCAATGGTTGATCATTAAATTAGTCATACACAAGTGGCTGGTGACCATGACAAAAGCAAGATCACTGCAATGGACAGATTGAAGTCTGGGGTGGGACAAGGAGAGATTGGGATGTAGGAAGGAAATATATTATCATCAGCTTTTGCATGGTTTTGCCAGTGAGGAGAGCAGTGAAAATGGATTATAGATGGAGAGACATGTACTGTGAAGGAAAAATATTATATTTTTAAGATAACAGAAATTATCCAATACAGAAGGAGAAACTGATGTTGCAAAAGAAAGAGGGTGTAACTGAAAGAACAAAACATGGGTAGGTGAAAGAGTAAGGGATTCAGAGCAATTGAGGAAGGGCTGTCCTTCAGTGGAAAGATGGAGTAGGCTCCTCTACATGGATTCCATGTTGTCAGTGAGGTGTAAGAGTGGGAGAAAGGGAAAGGGGGGTGAGGGTGAAATATAAAGTTTATAAAGACAGAAGGTATAAAAATTGACGTCTCAGAGAGTAGAAAATGAGCCTGTTATAGAGAAATAGTTGAAATTTCCAGCAGTACTGAGACACGATTTGAGTTTCAAGAGCATTACTTTAAACTGAAATTCAGTTTAATTTAAACTGAAACTAAGGTACCTGATGAGTTGATTTTCTCCGGGTATGAAGGGGTATGAATGCACAGGGCAGAAATGGGACTCAACTCCATGATATCAGACTCTAAGACCAAATGTTCTTGCATTCAACTATTTTAATGGAATTTTAAAGACTACTTTCTTCTAGAAAAATCATAGCTCAGGTTATGATTAAGTAATACATTTTCTCTAAGTTAAAAAAAAATTCTATCTAAGGTGAGCCACAATACCTATGGGAAGAAACTGAAGAGGCTTCCAACATGAAACCATTTGTAACCTGTATGCCAATCAGTGTACATTTCCCCTTGTAAATATTGTAAAATGTCCATATGTTCATGCTGCAAAGGCCCTCTTGGAGTCTTGTAATCAGGCCAGTGGACCATATTGTCATGCACAATATAACCTCTTTCCTTCTTGGCCCCCAACAAAAGACAGCAGGCAGATAGAGCTAGAGCAAATTAGCACCCTGTTCATCTTGCCTTCTGCTTGCAATGCCTAAAGGAATCTTCTTTCTTCTGGCTGGTGATAAAAAAAGAATCAGTCTCTTTGCTCTCTGAGCTGATTCATTTATCAATTGTGATTCTGTAGACACACTGAGAAGCAAAGGAGATATAGATACGGATATAGATGATAAAGACCAGACAGATATATAGATACCCACACATTCATATATTTAAACTGTTTTATGGTCCGTGTGAATGTGTGTACTTGTACATATGCATATGTAGCACCACGGTATAATTTCTTAAATGGACATAAAAGGGGAGAGGTTGAAAGAACAGTCAGGTAACAGACTACAGGTATTGATGAAGAGGTAGAAAAAGGTAGGGTTGAAAGCATGGACTCTCAAGTCCAGCCTCCAGGGTCAAAGCCTGGCTATGACAGTTATTACCCAAGTGGCCCTGGGCAATTGACTTATATTCTCTGGATCTCAGTTACTTTATTTGTGAAAGTGGAATAATAATAGTACCTAAATCAAAAGGTTATTGGGAAGATTATATGAGTTGTTATTGTTTGCAAGTGTGGCAACTAAGAAGCTGCTGATCCTAGAGACATCCTTTAACCAGGTAAGGGTCAGTTTCCTTAACAGTGAAACTTGTTTGGTTTGGTAAAATATTTCCTCTCACATGATCCTACATTTTATGGTATTTTGGTAACATAATTTGCCAGAACCAGAGTAAATAGATATTGTAGTAGTTATAGAACTTCCTCAAAATTCTCAGTTACCTATGCCAGTGTTCTCATTAGTGGCCACATAAACCTATCACTTATATTTGATTGCAGGATGTTATATGTGAACCTGGAAAGCGGGTATGATTTCCTAAAATGCATCTACATTAATATTCAAGTTGGCTTGCATTTTGTGAGGCCTTATCAATGTATGGCAAAGAGGGACATGACTGAGGCAGTTCAGTTCTGTGAAATAAACTGCACAGAAGACGCTTCACCTACAAAATTGAAAGAAATTATAGAACTGTTACTCTCAAGAGAAAGTATTTCCATTTCCTTGCCCTGTGTCTTCTAGTTCCTGCTTCATGAAGAAGTTCTGTTGCAAATCCAAATAGACACATATATACCTTCTTCACTCTGCATTCTCCTGCAGACAGCAAAAAGTGATACACATTAGGTCTCAAATATGTATGAAAAGTGAGTGAGGGAGAGAATGAAAAGGCTCATTTGATCACTTGTGTGTTTTTTTATCTACCTTTAAGTCACTTCCCATAATCTAAATCCTTTTGGGTAAGGCTATAGTAAACATGTATTGTAATATGATAGAAGCAGAGTAATAAGTATATTTACATAACCAATTACTGGGAAATGGTTAAAAAGTTCACAAGAAATTCCCAATTATGTACAAATGCCTAGATTACCACCTTTGCCCATAGCATAAGATGTTATTTCTTACAATGATTTGGGGGCCCACAACTCACTTTTCACACCCACACACATTCACACAATCTCTTTCCACAATAAAGACTTTATTTCAGCAGTGATTAAAAGGATTCATACTCAAAATGCTAAGGGAGAAAGCAAAACAACAAAATACTGGTTCGTACTTAAGGCTCCAGGCTTTTGTGTTCCATATGGTTATTGACCTTGCAACATAACAAACACAAATTCCAAAAGATCGTTTTTATCCCTGTTTTGTGATTTATGCAGTCAAGCATGTTAGAAAGAAAAAGTAACCAGAACAAAGAGCTGACCAGAAAATAGATAGCAATTTGTAATCAGTGATGAGAATACTTTCTTAAGGTCCCAAGATTATTTTTTTCTTTTTAAACCCTGTATTGCAGGACAAAGAACACACAAGTGTATAGCAGCCAATTATAACCAGGTGAAATTACCATCAAAGAGACCCTGAATCTTTGTTAGATAAGAGAGTCAATGCATTTTTTTAAATAAAAAGAAGAAACAAACAAACAGAATGGGGGCAACTCCACAAGAATCATTAGGATATGAAAAGTTTGATGATTTTTTAATACACATACCCAAGTTATTTGAAGGTTTCAGAGCAGTTTATCTTTGGAAGATAGTGTGATCTACCAAAATTACTTAATAGATAGTTTTGTTATAGAGAAGCAAATAAAGAATAAACTAGAATAGATATTTTATGCAATAGAAAGGATGCTAGACACAAGGGCTCACAAGATCTGGAGTCTAATCTCAAGTCAACCTCCAAAGTCATTTTAGAATCTTAGATAAGCCAATTCTCCTTCTCTGTGTTTTTTTGTTGCCCATGAATAAAATGAGTTGATGAAAGGGGATGTGCATTTAATCAGATCCCTTCCAGCTGTAACATTAATTTTTTAGAAGTCTTACATATTTATAGAATTTGTCTTAGTTTACAAAAGGCTGCATATACTTTATATCATTTCATCCTCATAACCACCTTGTAAGATAAGAGTTACTATTTTGGGCCCTGGCTAGTGTAGCTCAGTGGACTGAATGCCAGCCTGCAAACCAAAGTGTTGCCAGTTTGATTCCCAGTAAGGGCACATGCCTGGGGTGCAGGCCTGGTCCTCAGTAGAGGGTGCACTGGAGGCAACCCCACATTGATGTTTCTCTCCCTCTCTTTCTATTTCCCTTCCCCCCTCTCTAAAAATAAATAAATAAAATATTTTTAAAAATAGAGTTATTATTTGTTTACAGATAAGGAAATCAAAGTTCAGAAAAATTAACACATTTCCCTCAAACCACTCTGCTAGTATGTTGCAAATATATTCTCACATCTAATGTAGTGCTTTTTCAACTATAGTACATTGACTCCCTGCTACTTACTATTTATCTAAATATATATATAGTATTTCTCAAAGTTTAAATTATTATATGACTCACTTATAGTGATTTAGTAAAGCAGTAAAGAATTTCATTGGACTGGAAGTGACCTTTTCTATTTTAAAAAAAGCAGCTTGACTGTGAATCATAACATTTTCATATTATTCTTTCAAAGCTCTCTAGCCAAAGACCATAAGGAACACACCATAGTTGAACAAGTTGGGTTTATTACTCATTACAGTGAGGGAGAACACACACCATATGAAACTGTGGGGTGTCTCAGTAAGAAGATAATAAAAAGGGCTTTTTATAGAATTTGAGTGTATATATGGTAATTTTGGGAAAGTTTTAAGGAACCAGAGTTTTGCTCAGTGTTGAATGCTGTTAAAAAGTGAGGGTAATAGGATGATTGGGTAATTTAATAAATTTTATCCATTGAGAGGCCAGTCTAAGGCAATAGTAAAGCCATAATTGGTAAAGAAATGGCAGTCCCTCATAGTAGCCAAGATATGGGAATATGTGGACATTTCATATGACTTGCACAATGTTTATCTTTTGTATGTTCAGATGTAAGTGTGGCGTGGTCCGATTTTTTCTCTTGATCCATCATGGTCATGAAGGGGCCTTGTTTGGTGTTGATGTTCTGTGAATGTGTTTATATTCAACATGAGAATACCGATGTCCAGCTACAAGGGCCAGGAACCACAAAGGTCTAGCTCCTGAATGTCAGAGGCTACTTTTCTCTTTCTCAAACTCATTCAACCATTTTAGTGTTTTGTCCTGCAGCTGATGGATAAGGGGGAAGTTTCAAAAGAGAAGGAAAAAGGAAGAGGTCTATTCTTGTCCAGAAGATACTTTTTCATGTACTAATTCTATATGGCAAATAGCACCTTATGAAAAGTTAAAACATAAACCAGAGACTAGGAGGAAAAAATCACAGTGTATATAATAGAAAAATGAAAATATAAAGTTCCCATATAAATCAAAAATAAAAAGCAAATGACCTAATTGAAAAAATCAGTGGATAGAAACAGGCAGCTCAAACACTAATAATGACAAATAGATAAGCACAGCCCTGGTTTGTGTCCCTCAGTGGGTTGAGCACCAGACTGTGAACCAAAAGATCATCACTTTGACTCCTGGTCAGGGCACATGCCTGGGTTGTGGGCCAGGTTCCCAGATGGGGATGTGTAAGAGGCAACCACACATTGATGTTTCTCTCCCTCTCTTTTTTCCTCCCTTTCTCTCTCTCTGAAAATAAATAAATAAAATCTTTAAAAAATGGATAAGCACAGATATTCAACTTTACCATTCATGAAGTAAATATATATTAAAATAAAGGGGCAATTTTCTTGTCACATTGATTTTAAAAATGATATAGGAATAGGAAATGCTTCTACACTGTTGGTTAGCAGTGTAGAAAGTACAACTACTTTACAGGATATTTTGGCAATTCCTATCAAACTTTAAAATATACATTACAGATTTACATACAGAGGGTCCAGAGACATATGAAAAGATGCTCAGCATCACTAGCCATCAGAGAGACACAAATCACAATTAGATACCACTTCACACTGGTGAAGATGGCCATCATAAATAAATCAACAAACAACAAGTATTGGACAGGTTGTGGAGAAAAGGGAACCCTAGTGCACTGTTGGTGGGAATGCAGATTGGTGCAGCCACTGTGGAAAACAGTATGGAATTTCCTCAGAAATACAAATGGAACTTGCCTCTTGACTCAGCAATTCCACTTCTGGGATTATATCTTAAGAACACCGAGACACCAATCCAAAAGAACCTATGCACCCCAATGTTCATAGCAGCACAATTTACAATAGCCAAGTACTGGAACCAACCTAAATGCCCATCAGTAAATGAGTGGATCAAAAAACTGTGGTACATTTACACAATGGAATTCTACACAGCAGAAAGAAAGGAGCTCCTACCCTTTGCAACAGCATGGATGGAACTGGAGAGCATTATGCTAAGTGAAATAAGACAGGCAGTGAGGGACAAATACCATATGATCTCACCTATAAGTGGAACATAATCAACAAAACAAACAAGTAAGCAAAATAGAACCAGAGACATTGAAACTAAAAACAAATTGACCATAACCAGAGAGAGGGGGGAGGGAATAATAGGGGGAAAAAGGGGGAAGGGTTTTCAGGAACTACTATAAAGGACACATGGACAAAACCAAGGGGGGATAGAAGCAAGGGAGGGAGGTGGGGATGGCTGGGGTGGTGGGAAGTGGTGGGGGGTAAATGCAGACAACTGCACTTGAACAACAATAAAATAATTTTTTAAAAATCTCTCACAAAAATATATATATACATTACAATTTTAACAGTCTTCTCTATAGAAATGATAAGAAATCTGTACAAACACATATGGTTTAAAAATGTTCACTGTAACATTTGTAATACTAAAAAATTTGGTGAAAAATCCTTATGTACATCATTAAAGTGATAGTTAAATATAAAAATTGTCAGTAATAAAAATAGTCACAAAGATGTAAATTACAGCATAGGGAATACAGTCAATAACATTGTAATAACTATATATGGTGTCAAATGTGTACTAGACTTATTAAAGTGATCAGTTCATATAGTATATAAATGTTAAACTGATATATGTTATATGTTATCTGTAATTGGAAAATAAATTAATTTAAAAAATTTTAAATGGTGCATCCATACTTTAGAGTTCTGTGCAGACAATTAAAATCATTAGATGGGGACAACTGTACTTGAACAACAATTTAAAAAAAGAAAAGAAAAAATAAAAATAAAATCATTAGATGGATCTGTATGGTATATAAGAAAATAAATCAAAAATAGAAGTGAAATAATGTTTCATTTTGTCAAAATATTTATTTATAAGTTGGCATTTATGTATATAGTTACATAAGTATACATATATAAAACATATGCATGTATATATTTTAAATGAACATAAAATTATTTGTGACTGAACATACCAAGAGAACTGATGTCCAAAGAAACTGAAGTGTAATAGGTAACCAAGATTCTCCTATTAAAGGGCTCACATATGGTCTCACTCACTGTGGGACCCAGCACAAAAGAAGTTTGAAAAATTCTTAGACTCTATGTGAAGGAGAGTCATTTGCTAATCTTAAAGGAGCTGATGGGGGGGTATAGGGACAATTGAAACTATCTTGAGATACTGGCAGATGCTACTTTTACACTTTCCACCTGCCTGCCTGGTACAGGCAAGCGAGCTTGGATGTAGCATCCTCTCACTTCCTTGCTAAAACAGACAAGGAAAAGTGTTCATGGCATTGTCTTGCTGCCTTGCTGAAACCAAAGGGTGTGGGTGGTCATCTCGTTCCCTCACTCCCTGACTTGAATCTGCAAGTTTGAACAATGAGGGCATTCTCCTGCGTTCTCTCTAAAGTTTGTAGGCACCTCCTGCCAAGACATTTACCTGCTGCCTTGCTGAAGACATAAGTATGCCCACCCTCTACACTCTCCAGCTGCTTCATTAAATCAATCAGGTGCAATAACATCCACACAGAAGATGCCTCTAGATCACCTGGCCCTTGTGGTCAAGGGGGCTCATGGGCTCCACCTGGCTGTAACAATGGAAAAGACAGGTTACCACCTTCAGGGCACTGCAGAAACAGCAGACTGAAGAATCTCCCAGTCTCCCAGGAAAATGCCTATTCATTTATCCTGGAACTTAAACCTGAGGCATAGGCTTCAGGTTTCCCATATACCTAGAAACTAAAAAGGTGCTCGCAGGAAAACATCAACCCAGTGCACCCCTTTGGATTTGCTGTAGTGCCAGAAAGGAGCTTATGCATGTGTCCAGAGCCCAACGTTTTACAACTGTTACCCAGAAGACACCTCCAGATCTCCTGGTCTGGGACCAGCAGAATTTAGGATTGTGGCCTCATAGGATGGTAAATATTTGCGTACTTTAAAACTGCTGCCTGAGGAGATGTCTCCAATAGTCCAGAACTAGGTGCTAAATGATATTCCTCTCCTTAGAACACTGACAGGTCTTGGCACACCCTCAATAATGGATAACTATTAAGTATATAACTCAAGTTGATACACAAATACAAAAGTGGGGTGGGGTTGGGCGTGGGGGTAGGCATGGGTAGGGTGGGGAAAGTGGTGGTGGAAAAATGAAGACAACTGTATTCAAACATCAACAAAAAAAGAGTAAAGAAAAAAAAAGACAACCAAGGGCTAGGTCGAGGTTGAATGATAAGCTCTTCCCCTACAATAGGCCACTCCTTCAAAACTGAGAAAGGTAGCTGTTTCACCTAATTTATAGAAACAAACACAGAGTCAATCAAAATGAGAAGAGAGAGGACTATGTTTCAAATGAGATAACAACACAAAACCTCAGAAAAAGACCATAACGATACAGAAAGGAGTTATCTACCTGATAAAAAATTCAAAGTAATGTTCATAAAGTGGTTCACAGACTAAAATTTGGAAGAAGAATGGATGAACACAGTAAGAACTTCAACAAAGAGCTACAAAATATAAGAAATTACCAAACTGAAGCCACACATCTGAGGGATACAACTGAATTTTAAAAAATACACTGGAGGGCTTCAACAGAAGACTGAATGAAGAAGAATAATGAATCAGTGAACTGGGAGAAAAGCACTGGAATTCACACAAACAGAACAGCATAAAGATAAAATAATTTTTTAAAAGTAGAGATTGCTTAAGGGACCTAAGGAACAACATCAAGCAAAGTAACATTCATATTCTCCCAGAAGGAGAAGAGAAAAAGCAAAGGGCAGAAAAATATTTTGAAGGAATAATGGCTGAAAACTTTTCTAAACTGGGGATTAAAACGGACATCCAAATCCAGGAAGACCAGAGAGTTCCAAATTAGATATACCCAAAGATACACACACAAGGACACATAATTAAAATGTCAAAAGTTAAAGAGAAAAGGGGAATCTTAAAAGCAGCAAGAGAAAAACAACTTGCTACATGCAAGGGCAATCCCATAAGACTATGAGCAGATTTTTCAGCAGAAAGTTTGCAGGTCAAAAAGGATTGGTATGACATATTCAAAGTGCTGGGGGGAAAACCTCGCAACCAATAATATACTATCAGGAAAGGTTATCATTCAGAATTGAAGGAGAGATTGTTTTTCAGGCAAGCAAAAGCTAAAGGAGTTCATCAACATTAAAATGGCCTTGTAAGAAGTGTTAGAGGGAATTCTTTAGGTTGAAAAGAAAGGGTGGTATTAATAATAAGAAAGCAGAGGAAACTAAAAGTCTCACTGATAAAGGTAAATATACAGTAAAAGTAGTGGACTGATCACTTATAAAGCTAGTATGAAGGTTAAAAGACAAAAGTACAGTCACGTGCAGCATAATAATGTTTCAATCAACAACAGAGCACATATAAAATAGTGGTCTCATAAGATTATAATGTTGCTAAAAAATTTCTATCACCTAGTGATGTCATAGCAAACATAACATTGTACCACAACGCATTATGTGTTTGTGGTGACGGTGGTGTAAACAAACCTACTGACCTACCAGTCATGAAACTGTAGAACATATAATTATGTACACTATATAATACTTGACATTAATAATAAATGATTATGTTACTGAATTATGTAGTTACTATCCTATACTTCTATAATTAATGTAGAGCATACTTTTTCTACTTATAAAAAAAAGTTTTCTGCCCTGACTGGTGTGGCTCAGTGGATTGAGTGCCGGCCTGTGAACCAAAGGGTCACAGGTTCAATTCCCAGTCAGGACACATGCCTGGGTTGCAGGCCAGGTCCCCAGTAGGGGGCACGAGAGAGGCAACCACACATTGATGTTTCCCTCTCTTTCTCCTTCCTTCCCCTCTCTCTAAAATGAAATAAATAAAATCTTTTTTTAAAAGTTTGCTGTAAACAGTAAACTATGAAATGCTAGCAGCAGATTTCAAACATCTTGTGTTTACTGTGTCCCTCGATTGCATCATTTTTGCTTGTACTTGATTTAATCATATGTTGTTTTATTCATGATGGTCCCTAAGCATAAAAAAAAAACCCACTGCTAATGTTACCAGTAAGAGGCCATGTTGAGTTATTGACTTAGAACTGAATTTAAAAGTTATTAAAGAAATCAAGATATCAAATTATTTCTATATATAATTGATAAATGTAACCTTAGACTAAATGGGAAAAAAAGCAAAAGCACTCAAAAACAGTAAATTCTCACCTCAGTAAAATATATTTTGTACATAAACAAATAATAAAAACAAGTAAAAAACCAGGAAGGACTTATTTTAAAGTTCATATAAATAAGTGTTATCTTCACTAATATCTTCATTTATACAAATAGGCTATGACAAAGTCATTTTCAAATCTACATTACATTAGAGAAATGAAACAATTCAGCCTGTCTTTTTTATCACTGTAAATATACTCACAAATAGATTTGAAGATACTTCCAGATGTTTTTAATTTGATGTTTTTTTCAGACACAGAAAGCAAATGAGCATTTTCACAGAAAACTTGTTTTTTAATAAGTCAGTGGTTGATTGTGCAGGTGTGTGAATGAATTTCAAGAGGTTCCCAGCAATCTTTGGGGCTTGTACTGCAGGGGATATACTGTGAGGGTAGCTGCACAGGGCTGCAGTATTCGACTCTCTTTTCAGTGGCAAAACTTGAAAGTGCCTCTTTGATTTACCTACAACCAGCCACACAAGGACTTAGGCTTTAAAAAATTCCAAGATGATCCAACTGTGATTTCTATTTTTGTCAGACCCAACACTAAGTAATGCTCAAAATGTTTTGTCCTCTAAATTTTAATAGGCAATGTTTCTCCTAGACATAGCCCCAGAAGAATTTTTTGTATAAAGCTTGAGTAGAGATTTATAAAACACCCACACAAAGTCATTTCAATATTTTGGAAGGTTATGAGTTATATTACAATTATATATTAAAATCAGGGTAGGTTTTTGAGTAATGAAGGGTCTTAAATTCATTTAATTCCTGTCACTCCTTTTTTAGAGTTTTTGTTCTTACTTTCTAGAGAAGGGAAATGACTTCTTCCAATTCATATTAACAAGGAGTAAAAGAAGTAATAGTAGAAATTAGACCTTCTACCTATACTCCCACTGATCCCATATCCTTTCTTTCCACTATACCACTCCATCTATTTTCATTTTCCAAGTAAAAAAAATAGCCAAAATACACCCACAATAATTTTCTGATTTTCATACTAATTACTCAATTTAAGCCTAAAAAAGAATAAGAAGGGGCATCTATTTTATAGTGAATAAACCAAAACATATATATTTTTTCTTAAGTAGAAAGGCAGAAACTAAGTTGACAAGTCTTGTGCACAGTATCATTTCAAGCATATCCCTGATGAAAAAAAAAATTGAAAGGAACATAAAACAACACTGCCTGTTACATAAAGCACATGACATGTTGGTAAATGCTTTTGATCCTTCTAGCAGGAAATAAAAATGGAGTAGATGACCTCCTTAAAACAGTGAAACTACTCACTCCCCTCCACCCTGAGAACCTGCTTCCTGCATTTAAACAGAAAGGAAAGCAAAATAATGGAACCAGTTCATCCATGGACAGCTAAGCTGAAAATACGTACTATACGGTTCTGTAGATGAGAGTGTCAAGTGTGAAGTCAATCACCACGACAGAAGAGCCAGCTAACTGAATCAGGGAGAAAAATGGGATGAAAAATGTCTTGAATAGCACTGTGGGCTACCAATTGTAATAGACTAAGTGAGGTTATCTGCAGGTTCACAGAGATAAATATAAAGTCCTGGACTGGGCTTCAAAACTGCACTGTACAGATGGAAAGCAGTATGCATTCAAATAACATTTGGGAGATTTTAGCTGATAGTTAACTCAATATGAATCAATTAGCAATTAAAAATACCTAATGTTACCTTAGGCATATATATTGAAATATGACAGCCATAGCAGGATAAATTCTGGTTTACTCTGTTTGGTGCAGTCTTGAGTAAATTACTTGACTTCCATGTGCCTCAGCCTTCTCATTGGTCAGTTGAGGGAAAAAATGCCTAACTTCTAGTATTGTTAAAAGGATTAAATGAATTACTACCTATAAAGTGCTTGGCACAGTACTTGATTCTCAGCAAAGACTAACTTCTATTATTATAAGCATCATTATTGACTATTCATTATTACTGTAATTCAGTACATCATAAGGTATTGAATGAACTCAGTGAAGCATTTTTTAAAGGTAGAGATTTAAACTAAGAATCTTCCAGTAGAAAGTGGCCAAGCAGATAGGAGGCAAAAAGGCCCTTAAAACTATACCAGTAAGGCTCATGTAGAAAGCAGGATGTTTAACCTGAAGAACAGATGTCTTGGAGTATTGTAGAAACTGTCATCACATATCAGAAAGGCTGTCATGTGGAAAAGGAGGCAAATTTGTTCTCTGAGGCTCAAGACAGTGGGCAGAAACTACAGGAAGACAAGATCTGGTTTAATACAAGAAACACCGCTCTAATCAACAGAACTTTCCAGAGATGGCGTGAGTCACCTCAAATGGCAGAATTCAAGCATTAGTTGTATACTTGTTTGGCTAGGATTTTGAAGGTGGACTTTACACATCAGATGGTTGGGTAGGAGTAAATGACAGCTAAAATCAGTCATTTCCATCCATGAGGCTCTGTAATTTCATGTCATTTGTACAAATATGCTTTGGTGAGTAACCCAGTGATATCCAATTCAAAAATTATCTAAGAGTAAAATGTTCCTATTATTACACAGCTATTAGCACTCTACAATGTAACACTAAGGGCATGGTTAACCAGGTTAGCCATGTAGGCAGATACTTAGAATAGTAAAATGTGGAAACAATGAGAGGGGGACAACATAAATATATAAAAAGATGTTCAGTCTTTCTCAAATCACAGAGACACACATTTGAAATTATTTAATTTTGTATGTTTTTGTTTTTTTCATTTTTATTTTTCTATTTATCTATTTAGTTTATTTCTATTGTTTATGCTGTTACAGTTGTTCCCACTTTTTCTCCCTTTCCCCACCTCCAACCAGCCCACCCTCTCCCTACCCCAAGCTAATAGCCACATTGTTGTCTGTGTCCACGGGTTGTGCATAAATGTTCTTTGTTTAATCCCTTCACCATCTTTCATCCCATCCCTCCCCTCCTTTCAGGAAGCTTTCAGTCTGTTCTATGTATTTATGTTTTTGTTACTATCTTGTTCACTATTGTGTTCATCAGATTCCACATATAACTGACATCATGTGGCATTTTCCTTTCACTGACTTGCATAATTCACTTCTTTCTCCAGGTCCATCAATGCTGTTGCAAAATGTAAGAGTTTCTTCTTTTTTACTGCTGCATAGTATTCCATTGTGTAAATGTACCACAGCTTTTTATTTACTCATCCACTGATGGGCACTTAAGCTGTTTCCAAATCTTACTTATGGTAACTAGCACTGCTATAAACATAGGGGTGCATATATATTTTTATATTGGTGTTTCAGGATCCTTGAGGTATATTCCTAGAAGTGGAATCACTGGGTCAAAAGGCAGTTCCATCATTAACTGTTTAAAAACACTCCATATTGTTTTCCACAGAGGCTGCACCAGTTTGCATTCAAACCAGTAGTGCTTTAAAAGCTGAATGATAAGGGCTGGCAAGAATGTGGAGAAATAGCAATCTTTACTGTTGGAAAGAATGTAAATTGATATTCCTTGGTATATGTCTTAGAACACACACACAGAAAACAAATATACACAGAGTTCCTCAAAAAGCCTTATTTATCATAAGGAAAAACTGAAAAATATCCATATATCCATAAACATGTTAAGGATAAATAAATCTACAAGACTCACACACAATTAAGAGATAAAAGTAAGCTGCAAAACACTGGGTAAAATATGAGACAATTTGAGTTAAAATACATATAAAGATACAAAACAAACTAAATATTTATATAGAATCACTTATAAAGCTCATAGAAAAAATCCTAAAGAGTAGACACTAGACCTGGCTGGTGTAGCTCAGTGGATTGAGCATGGGCTGTGAACCAGGCATCGCAGGTTCAATTCTCAGTCAGGGCACATGCCTGGGTTGCAGGCCATGTCCCCCAGCAACTGCACACTGACGTTTCTCTCTCTCTCTCTCTCTCTCTCTCTCTCTCTCTCTCTCTCTCTCTCTCTCTCTCCTTCCCTTCCCTCTCTAAAAATAAATAAATAAAATCTTTAAAAAAAAAGAGTAGACACTAAACTTATGTAAAAGGAAGAATGACTAGCAAAGCAGTCAAAGTTACTTTAGTTTAACATATAAAGTTTGGAATTGTTAGAATCATAATTTTTTACATTTTACTTGTTTAATTAAAAATAAGTATATAAAGAAGTGGTACACATATGTACAATGGAATATCACTCAGCCATTAAAAAGAATGAAAGTTTTTATTTCTGACAACATGGATAGATGTAAATATGCTAAGTGAAATAAATCAGAGAAAAACAAATATGTGATTTCACTTATATGTGAAATCTAAAAAACAAAAGAAACATAAAAACAGAAATAGACTCATAGACACAGAGAACAAAATTATTATTTCCAGGTGGGAGGGGGTTTAGGGGTGTATGAAAAAGGTGAAGAGATTAATAAATACAAATTGGCAGTTACAAAATACTCATGAGGATGTAAAGTACAGCATAGGTAATGTAGCCACTAATATTGTGATAACTACATGCGGTGTCAGGTGAGTACTAGACTTATTGTGGGGGACACTTTGTAAGTTATATAAATGTCTAACTACTATAGTGTACACCTTAAACTAATATAGAGGGGTGGGCAAAGTAGGTTTACAGTTGCTCATATGGAAAAATATAGAAGAATAAAAATAATACAAGAATAAACTTTTGTGTACTCACAACTGGAAATTTTTTTTCCCATTCCTGTAGTACCAAACTTCAACTGTAATTAAAAAAAAAACAAAATTAAAGAAAAATAAAATCTCAAAAACCAAAAAGAAAAATAAATAAATATACAGAGTCCAGCAGAAGTAAGGCCTGCTTGAGTGTGGTTGGTAGGGTAATAGTATGGGTGTAATAATTTATAGTTTTGATTTGAACATGTCACCTAAACTATCATATGGTGTGCTTGAGTGTGATACTGTTATGTTACAAGAATTACATGCTTATGATTTTGTGATAAAATATTTTATAATAAAAAGGGGCATTCTTTGTGCCAGACCCTGTATTTAAACTAAAAATTGAGAGAAAATTTGGGCTGGTAAATTGAGAAAATTTACACTAAAGATAATTTATCCAGCTACTTCATTTTACAAATAAACACAATTGAGGCTTAGAGTTCCTAAGCAATTTGTCTAAAGCTCTATAGATATTTAATGGTAGAGCCAGAATTACAGAACATTTGTGCAATAAAACATAAGCTTTGAGTCAAGAAGCTTAGATCTGGGTCGTAACTATACATACTAGGTATGACCTTGGGATATACATTTGACACTTGGTTCTCACTTTCCTCTTCTTTACATTGGGAGTGTTTATTCAGAACTCACTCAGTTGCAAAGAACTTGTTTAAGTTTAATCCAACTTAAACTAACTGAGACATAAGGGGATTATGTCATATTAAAAATATGAGAGTGGGAGTTCCAGCCAAGATGGAGGCATAGGTAAAAATGCTTCACTTCCTTGCACAACCAAAAGAAGGATAACAATCAATTTAAAAACAATAAACAACCAGAACTGCCAGAAAATCGAACTGCATGGAACTCTGACAACCAAGGAGTTAAAGAAACATTCATCCAGACTGGTGCACCAAGACAAAGAAATATGGCCCAAATGAAAGAATAGATCAAAATGCCAGAAAAAGAACTAAACAATGAGGAGATAAACGACCTATCTGATGCAGAGTTCAAAACACTGGTAATTGGGATGCTCACAAAAATGATTGAGCTCAGTCATGACATGAAAGCTACCTAAAGTGAAATAAAGCAAACTATACAGGGAACCAACAGTGAAGGGAAGGAAACCAGGATGAAAATCAATGATTTGGAACAAAAGAAAGAAACATCCAACTGGATCAGAATGAAGAAACAAGAATTCTAAAAAATGAGGGGAGGCTTAGGAACCTGTGGAACAACATTAAGCACTCTAGCCTCTGAATCATAGGGGTCCCAGAAAGAGAAGAACAAGAGCAAGAAATTGAAAATGTATTTGAACAAATAATGAAGGAAAACTCCCCCAATCTGGCAAAGGAAATAGACTTCCAGGAAATCCAGGAAACCCAGAGAGTACCAAAGAAATTTGATCCAAGGAGGAACACACCAAGGCACATTATCATTAAGTTAGCCAAGATTAAAGATAAGGAGAGAATCTTAAAAGCAGCAAGAGGAAAAGAGAGAGTTGCCTACAAAGGAGTGCCCACAAGACTATTAACTGATTTGCCAAGAGAAACTTGCAGGGAAGAAGGGGCTGGAGAGAAGTATTCAAAGTCATGAAAGGCAAGGATCTACATCCAAGATGACTCTATCCAGCAAAGCTCTCATTTAGAATGGAAGGGCAGATAAAGTGCTTCCCAGACAAGGTCAAGTTAAAGGACTTCATCATCACCAAGCCCTTATTATATGAAATGTTAAAGGGACTTATCTAAGGAAAAGAAGAAGACCAACAACTATGAACAGTAAAATGACAGCAAACTCACAATTATCAACAACTGAACCTAAAAACAAAAACAAACTAAGAAAACAACTAGAACAGGAACAGAATCACAGAAATGGAGATCACATGGAGGGTTATCAGTGGGAGGGGGAAATAGGGAAAAAGGTACAGGGAATAAGAAGCATAATTGGTACGTACAAAATAGACATATAAATATAAAATAAAGGTTTTATTTACTTATTTTTAGAGAGGGAGGGAGAAAGAGAGGAAGAGAAACATCAATGTGGGCTTGCCTCTCCCATGCCCCCTACTGGGGAGCTCGCCTGCAACCCACTCATGTGCCCTGACTGGGAATTGAATAAGTGACCCTTTGGTTCACAGGCCGGTACTCAATCCACTGAGCCACACCAGCCAGGGCACAAATATTATTTAACATTAAATGTAATTGCTACACAAATCTTGCTTTTATTGAGCAATCTATAACAATAATTCAGTTTTTTTCTTTCACTGCTCCATTAATCCTTCTCTTTCCCACCACGACAGCAAAGAGAAGTTTTTCCTATGCATTGTCAAATATTATCTGACCATATCTGTCCTTCAGAATAGGTGCATCATAAAGCACCTGTGGAAAATTAAGAGCTTTAGTAAAGTGTAGAGGAAATAAAATCTGAAAGAGAGATGAGATCGTCTTCTAACATTGAGAAGCATGTCATAAAGAAGCCAAATCAATCGCCACTAATTAGTGAGAAAGGGCAAATGCCAGTTTAAAATGAAGCAAAAAGTTGCTATAAAATGGCTTTTAAGTGTATTTTACTTCATAAAGACGTTCATGATATGAAAAAAACAGGTGTGTTATGTATGACACCCAATGAGAAGAAAAGAATAATTTATTTAAAAGTATTTTGGTGGAAAGAAAAATATCAGATTACTTATACTCTAGAGACATCTTTCCCATAATTATTCTATTTATAGATAAATAACCTTAATAATAATAATTTTTATGTGAAAACCAAATAAGAAATCTACAAAATCCTCAAGATCCCAATTTGAAATCTTCTGCTACATGTCACGATATCAAATTTATATATCAATTTCAAGTGTATTTGCTGTAGGCAAAAACCATATAGAACATGAAAACTTTCTGGTGTCATTGATATGTCCTGAAATAATGACCTGAACTGTATGGAAGTCAATTTTGTGGTTTTATTCATTTCAGAACATACTTGTTGAATTCAAAGGAGATACTAGGAAAGTGGCCTTGTGCTTAGTGCCAAATACCATGTAGGGATGAAGAATTCCTGTGTCTTTCCCTTGAGGATTGCTAATATAATGTATAACAGGCACATAGTGATAACTGGTGTACTATGGTAAGTTGCATAACTAGAGGTAAAACAAATTTATTTCTGTTAAGTGCTACATAAAGGTAAACTCAAAATATAAAACAATAATTACAAAGATAAGTTGATAAAGATACTGACAAGAAATATTTTGTTGAGAAATACATAATACCAAATGAGCAGAAAAGCTATATGCAGAGGTTTCAGTGAAGGATAAATGCTTTGAAATTTTAGCATTGACATTCAAGTTACTTTGGGAAATTAAATGACTGACTTGCTTAACATTACATTAACCATACAATCATTAGTTTTGGAATATTTAAAAAGACAAATGTCACACAATTACTGGAATCTCTATTACACATATTTTCAAAATATAAAATAGAACCATCTTTGCTTTCCATCATGGATCATTTGTCTAATGAGGATCTTCATAAAAGATGGGTGCCTAGTACAATGCATGCATTACTAAGAGAACCAAAAGAATACTTGGACAGTCCAAGGACGAAGATTCTAAAACAGAAACCTAAGACAGAGTAACTGAAAATGACCCAAAAAGAATATCTTGTCATTTAAGCCTTATTTGATTTTTGTAGATATCACTTTCTCACTCTCAGTAGCTGTGATACCCATTTCACTTGAGCCATGAGCAACATCTGAGCACAGAGCTTACGAGAATTGGCTTTGGAATGAGTCAATCCTAGGTTGTAATCCATACTCAGACATCCACCAGCTATGTGATCTTTAGAAAAAGGACTTTAGTTTACAGAGCCTCAATTTACTGATTTTTAATTTGTTTTCTGGGTGTTTTATAGCTCTCTAGTGCCTTTATTTCTCTCTTGCTGCCTTAGATTGTGAAGTGAACATTTTCCATAGTGTTATGCTTTGATTCCCTTCTAGGTATCTTGTAAACCTACTGCTGGTTTTTGCTTTGTAGTTACCACATGGCTTACCTAAAACATTTTATAGATATAACAGTCTATTTTATACTGAGTGTAATTTAATTTCAATAGCATATAAAAATCTAGCCTTTTACTGCCCTCCTTTTAGGCTTTTGATGTTATAATTTACATCTTTTGATATTGTATATACATTAAGAAATTATTATAACTATTTTAATGTTGTTACCCATTAATATTTATACTAGAGTCAAATACTTAACACACCACTATATCACAGTATTAGAGTATTCTGAATCTGACTTTATGTTTACCTTTACCACAGTGTTATACAATATATTCATATATTTTTATGTTTATAATTGGCACTCTATTGTTTTAGCATAAAGAATTCCTTTCAGCAAAGTAAGGCAGGTATAGTGCTGAGAAACTTCCTCAGCTTTGTCTTTATTTCTTTTCCATTTATGAAAGACAACTTTGCTGGGTAAAGTATTCTTGGGTGACAGTTTCTTACTTTAAGCACTTTTAATGTATCATTCTACCTCTCCTGGCCTTCAAGGTTTGTGCTGAGAAACCTGATAATAATCTCATGTAAGTTCCCTTGTATCAGATATTTTTTCTCTTGCTGCTTTTAAAAATGTCTATTTGTGTTTGATTTTAGACAGTATTGTTATAATGTATTTTAAAGATCACTTGCATGGAAAACAGGGGGATTGACTGTGGGAGTGGAGAGGCAGGGCAGGGGAAAGAAATGGGGAAAAGGTGGGACAACTGTAACTGAACAACAATAAAAAACGAGGGAATTAATTAAAGAAAGAACAATTCACCAAGAATACATAATACTATTAAATGAATCAAAAACTAACAGCACTAAAAGGGAAAATTAGACAAATCCACAATTACAATTGGAAACTTCAACAATCTTCTCTCAGTAATAAACAGAACCAGTAGTCAGAAAAACTAGCAAGTATATAGAAAAACAGAAAAACAGTACAGTCATTCTAGAAAATGGTTTCACAGTTTCTTTAAAGGTAAACATACACTTACCATAGGTACCAGCAATCCACTCCTAAGTAATTAATCTAGAGAAATAAAAACTTCTGTTCACCCAAAAACTTGCATGTGAATGCTTATAGCAACTCTATTCATAATTTCTCAAAACTGGAAACAATCCAAATGTCCATCAACAGCTGAATGGATAAACACACTCTGATATATACAGTAGAATACTACTCTGCAACAAAAAATGAACAATTGATACAAGCAATAACTTAGATGGATCACAAAGGCATCATGCTTAATGAACAAAGCCAATCTCAAAACACCATATATTGTATGATTTTATTTATATAACATTCTCAAAAATGAAACTATGGTAACAGAGGAAAAAAGATCATTTGGGGTTGAAATTTTGGGGTGACAGCTTCATAAATTTGGATGTACAAATCTCTCCTTATGTTTAGGAAGTTCTCAGTCATTATTTCTGTAAATAAGCTTCCTACCTCTTCTCCCTCTCTTCTCAAAATGAGACTCCAAAAATGCATAGACTGTTTCTCTTAATGGTGCCTCTTAAATACTGTAGGCTTTCCTTATTCCTTTTCATTCATCTTTCTTTTTGGTCCTCTGATTGGATAATTTCAACTGGTCTGTCTTCTAGATCATTGACTCTTCTCCTCAGTGCAGTCTGCTATTAAAGCTTTCTAGTGAATTCTTCAGTCATCGTATTCTTCAAAATTACTATTTGGTTCTTTTTAATGTTTTCTCTCACTTTGTTGAACTTCTCCCTTTGTTCTTGTATTTTTTCCTGATTTCAAACTATACTACAAAAATACAGTAACCAAAATAATATGATAGTAGCATAAAACAGACACATGTACCAATGGAACAGAATTGAGAGGGCAGAAATAAACCCCCACATATACCATCAACTAATATTTCACAAGGCAGCCAAGAACACTCAATCATG
This sequence comes from Tonatia bakeri, assembly GCA_004024845.1. Taxonomy (NCBI): domain Eukaryota; kingdom Metazoa; phylum Chordata; class Mammalia; order Chiroptera; family Phyllostomidae; genus Tonatia; species Tonatia bakeri. Next base: position 113,545 of record PVIA01003571.1, on the reverse strand, counting down.
GAAAGCTAGTCTCTTCAATAAATACTTCTGGGAAAATTGAATAACCCCATGCATATTAATGAAATTTGACCCCTGTCTTACACCACTCAAAAAAATTAACTTGAAATGAGTTAAAGACATACATAAGAATTAAAATCTTAAAACTTCTGGAAGAAACATAAGGGAAAAGCTCCTTGACATTGTTCTTGCCAACAACTCTTTTAAAGATATGAAACCAAAAGCACAAGTAAGAAAATAAAAACTAAAGAAATAAAACTATTGCTAACTAAAAACATTTCTATATAAAAAGAAACAATTGACAAAATATAAAGACAGCATATGGAATGGGAGAAAATATTTGAAAATTACATCTGATAAGGGGTCAATATTCACAATATTGAAAGAATGCCTACAGCTCAATGGCAAAGATTCAATTAAAAATGGGCAAAAATCTTAAATAGACATTTTTGTAAAAAACCTACATATAGCCAACAGATACATGAAAAGCTACAAAATATCACTAAACATCAGTGAAATTCAAATCTAAACCACAATGAAATATAACCTTATATTTGTTAGAATGGTTACAAAAAAGACAAGAGGCAAGTGTTCATAATGATATGAAGAAAAGGGAGCCTTTGTGTACTGTTTGTGGGAATGTATAGTGGTACAGCCACTATGAAAAACTGTATGATGATTTCTCAAAAAATTAAAATAGAGCAATCTTAATTCTGGATATATATTCATAGGAAATAGAAAAGGATCTTGAAGAAATATCTGTACAGAAGTATCTGTCTCTTCTGTTTATTGCAGCATCATTCACAAAAGCCAAGACATGGAGTCTATTTAAGTGTATGTCAAGGGATGAATAGAAAAAGAAGATATGGTACCCTCTAGGTCCATTCTTCCTGTCATAAAAGGTAACATTTCAATTTTTTTTACAGTCAAGTAGTATTCCATTGTGTAAATGTATCACAGTTGTTGTTTTTTTTTTAATCCACTAATCTACTGATGGGCACTTGGGTTGCCTAGAAGGTATTATGCTAAGTGAAATAAGCCAGCAACAGAAAGACAAATACCATATGATTTCATTTACATGTGGAATATAATGAACAAAATAAACAAAATAGAAACAGAGTTATAAATATAAAGAATAGACTGACAGCTGTCAGAGGAGAGGGGTATTGGGAAGCTGGCTGGAAAAGTTGAAGGAATTAAGTGGCACAAATTGGTAGTTACAGAATAGTCACAGAGATATAGATTATAGCATAAGGAATATAGTCAATAATATAGTGATAAATATGTATGGGGCCAAGTGGGTACCTCAAGCAGTGGGAGGATCACTCTGTAAACTACATGATTTTCTTTTTTTAAAGATTTTATTTATTTATTTTTAGAGAGGGAAGGGAGGGAGAGAGAGAGAGAGAGAGAGAGAGAGAGAGAGAAACATCAATGTGTGGTTGCTGGGAGACATGGCCCGCAACCCAGGCATGCACCCCGACCGGGAATCGAACCCGCAATGCCTGGTTTGCAGCCCATGCTCAATCCACTGAGCCACACCAGCCAGGGCTAAACTACATGATTTTCTAACCACTCTTCTGTACATCTGAAACTAATACATAATAAATAGATAATCTTAAATATGAATATACATAGCGTTAATATAACAAGAATGGTTTGCACAACATTTATGCAACCTGGCAGCCAAGGAGAGCAGACTGGAATGTGCATGTGTGAACCATGATTACTTCACTGTACTAGTCAGTGGGGGTGAGCATGTGTACTGTGTGGTCATCACATTCAAAAGGACTGAGTGAGTAGAACAATGAATCTGCATCAAATTTTGCATTAACCTTGAACATTTCTCCACAGAAACTATTTGGATGATTCAGAAGGCCACAGCTATGGGCAACTGGTGATTGGCAACTTCATCATGACAATGTGTCCACTCATGCATCATGTCTCATTTAGAGTTTTTTTGTGAAACATCAAACCACCCACATGACTCAGTCCCCCAACAGCCCAGATTTGGCACCCTGAAACATCTGGCTTTTCCCAAAACCAAAATCACCTTTGAAAGGGAAGAGATTTCAGACCATAGATGAGATTCAGGAAAATACAATGGGACAGCTGATGACAACTCCAACAAAGAATTTTGAAGAGTGTTTTGAACAGTGGAAGAGATGCTGGAAGAACTGTGTGAGGGCAAATTGTGCCTAGTTTGAAGGAGATTGAGGCATTGTTGTACTATGTACAATGTTTCTTGTATCTTGTATCTTTTTCCATAAATGTCTCTATTTTACATAGTATGTGGCTGGAGACTTTCTAGACAAATTTCATATATGGGGGGACCCAAAAACTGGAAATTTATTTATAAAAATTATGTATTTAATTGTGTTTAAATTGCAGCCACCTTCAAAGGTACTCTCCATTTGATGCAATACAACTATCTAGACATTTTTCCCACTGCTCAAAACAGTTTTTGAACTCATGGATTTTGATGCCTTTTAGTGTTTCTGCTGTTTTTGTTTCACCTTTTCCCCATCAGTACAATGTTTCCCTTTGAAGAGACCACTGGTTTATTGTGTGACCTTAATAGTGCATTTAAGACATTGGGAGATCTCGAAATCCTTCTCTGGTCAACAGTGAGATGCACACTCCTTTTGTGTGCATTCTACCTTTGTGGAAATTCTCCATAATGTCTGCATCCACCAAATCCACACCAGCATACATCTCCCATTACAGATATTTACTATGCATACAACAGAAATAAGAAATATATCAACCAAAAAATTACCTGTCAAAAAATGTTCACTAAAAATGCAATACAGTCATTGATTATGAAAAAAAAACATTCATTTAGTGTTTCATTTATTTGCTTGATTCTTATAGACATAATGATCCTGAACTTCCTAGAAAGTTAATATGAATGATTATGAAGTTCAGGAATTTGTTATGTACTTTCAGAGCTATAGTGTGGATATTAAAGATGCTAGTGGGAATGTAGAACACATAGACAAACTCTTTAAAAAGCAATTTGGTATTATGTACCAAGCATTGTATAAAGATGGCTTTCTTTGCTGGGAATCTATTTTAAGGCCTTGATATGTTTATCACAGAATTATTGGCTACTATTTAAAAAACAAAAGAAATAACTTCTATTCACTTAATAGGAGAGTATATGCAAAAACTGATAAAATCCACTCTTTGGAAACATATGCAGTCATTAAAATGTTTATAAAGAATTTAAGAGCATTAAATTTTAAAAGGCAGATATAAAATTACATATGACACATCATTATAATTATGTAAAAATTACACATAATAAAAACTGGAAGGATACACACGAACAATATTTATAAGAATTGTCTTTTTAGTTTTCTGTACTTTCCAAACTGTTCTACAGTCAGTGTGTTATTATGGCTGAAGTTAAATAGGCTGTGTTTGACTGCCTGCCTTCCTCCAGGGCCAACACCACTATAATAGAGAGCCCAAGACCTTACCAGAAGACTAAGGAAGTGTTTTCATGATATTTGCTGACTTCATAAAGCTTTTATGGACAGTCTTGGCCATGTGGTTCAGTTGGTTGGCACATCATTCAGTAAACCAAAAGGTTGAGGGTTCCATTCCTGGTCAGGGCACATAAGGTTGTGGGTTTAATCCCAGGCCAGCGTATATACGGGAGGCAACGGATTCATGTTTCTCTCTCACATCAATGTCTCTGTCTCTGTCTCTGTCTCTGTCTCTCTCTCTCTCTACCTCTCCCAAATCAATAAACACATCCTTGAATGAGGATTAAAAAAACAACTTTTATGTACAAACAATCACTGAACCCCTTTTGTCTCATGGCAATAACAGTGACAACAATGCTGGCTTGGTTGTTCAATTGCACTTTATTCATATTCTTCCTGAAACTCGACTGCTTTGGCATTTTTTTAAGAACATTAACAGATGCTACTGGGCCCACTTAGATTCAGACAGTTTATTACTTACCAAGACGGCAAAAATGACATCAACATGGTATCACCTTGATGCATCAATTCACTTACAGCATAACATGAAAACAAAGGACCCAAATAAAAGTAGGTTGCTCATTTGCTAAGGAGCCCATCTAGTCTGCTGCTAAATAGTTTTTAAAAAAATTCTCATTCAAGGAGATGTTCATTGATTTTGAGACAGAAAGAGAGAGAGAAACATCTATGTGAGAGAGAAATTTCTATTAGTTGCCTGCCGTACATGCCCAGACCAGGGCTCAAACCCACAACCCAGACATGTTCCCTGATGGGGAATCTAACCATCACCTTTAGGTGTGGAGAAGGATGCTCCAACCAACTGAGCCACACAGGCCAGGGTGAGACTGCCACTAAGTACTTTTATAGTGTGCAGCTGTGCTCTAAGAAGAGCAAAATGATAAGAAAGACCCATGCCTCATCAGAACCAGGGTGGCAGATGAGAAATGACTCCTGGATGCCTCTCACAAGATAGGGGATCAAGTGAGAAATACCTGTGGCATCTCCTAAGAAGGCTGCCAATCTTTTTTTTTAATTGAGATATAATTGACATTGAACATTATATTAGTTTCAGGTGTAAAACATAAAGATTTGATATTTGTATTCACTGAGAAATGATCACTGCAGTAAATCTAGTTACCATCCATCACCATACAAAGTTACACATTGTTTTAAGACTTCCAATCTTGCCATGTCCCTAGGAGGATCACATAAAATTCCACCAAGACATAGGCCCACCTGTGTTTGAGCTTTGTCTATGTGGCATATGTGAAGACACGCAAGGTTGTCAGTATCAGCATGGAGCCACCACCGTACACATTTGTTCTACCCTCTTTTTCACTGTTAAACTGCCCTGGTTTGGGCATTAAATCATACCGCTAACTTACATGCCTAAAGAGGGTGATAACATACAAAACGCTACAAACATAGATAGACTTCTTTATGTGTGGGGAGAATGCATGAAAGAATAAAAGCCCACCTCTAATTTATTTGTTAAAGTGGTTTTTCTAGAACTTAACAAAAATGATTCTGAGGTTTACATACAATAATATCTAGATAAGATTAGGAAAGCAAAGCAAAAACGAACAAAATATTAATATGCAACATAAAGCCACAATAATTAAGGTTTAATACTGATAAAGGATTAGGTAGATAGATAACTGGAACAGAATAAAGAAATCAAGAAACAGAGGTATATTTCCATGTTTACATGCAGGAGCACATGATGAAATTGGCACAGCAGAAGTAGCAGAGTGATGAATTCCTTAGGTAAATGGTGTTGAAACAATTGGCTGGATGTTTGAAAAGAGAGACTAGGGTACCTGATGCACATGAAATATCAAAATAAATTTCAAGATCAGAGAGACATAAAAAGTAAAATGGTAAAAGAACTACAAAAGAGATTGGGTAAATATTTATCTAATGAGGCATTGTCTTGAACAAAGGTAATGTCATAAAGAGAAAAAGTGAAAGGTTCAGCTATGTAAATATGAAAATAAGCATGCCAAAATAATAATACTACCTGTTCCATAGCATTATGACTTGCATATTTCAAATGAGAGAACTGGAACTCACGATAGTTAATTTACTGCAACCCTAATACCATGACACTGATTTCAGGTACAACGACCTGTCCCTCAGTAAATAGCATGCCCTGATTTTCTCGTGAGTGCAGCTAATATTTCCTTCAGGATTTCCAAGTATCTGAATCCATGTTTCTCCCACAAGTCTGTAAGTGAGCTCAGTTAATGACTGTAGGTGACTGAAGTCTTAATTAAAATTCCAGGAAGGTGTGATATAGCCAAGATGTATCCCATAGAGAATCTGCAGGGAAAAGACGCAATAAACATGTAGTTTCTGTTACTGCCCCAAAGATGTTTTATGACCTGAAGTCAAAGCAAGGTTTTTCTAATCTTGATCTCACATTGATCATCTCACTCAGGTATGTTACCACTACTAATGCCATTACTGACTACTAAACTACAATGCAAAACTGTTTTCTACAGCACTTAGGGAACCAGGTCTTTCTCACTAAAATGGCTCTACCTTCAACCCACTTAGAAATATGAAGGGTACAAGCTAGAGAAGCCTTCAAAGACCAGCTGGGACAAACTCTTCATTTTGCAGATAGAGATACTTAAGGTCAAGATTTTGAAAACCAGTAAGAAAAAGATGAACACATTATAACATTGCAAAAAAATATGAATAAGGAATTCCTCAAAAAAGATATAATAATGGAAAATAAACATACAAAAAGTTCTACAAACTCACTGCTATCCAAGAAATCCAAGTCAATATAATAAACAATTTATAACATTTATGAACATGTTCTATCTGCTAGGCAGTAATTGCTTATTTAGTCCTCACATTCACCTAAGAAATAGGTGCTATTTTTATCTACATTTATACATGATCCCTAAGACTTGCTACACAGCCTATCAGGAGACAGGCAAGGTTGACAGGGTGCCAACATGGAGCTGCTCCCTCACACACTTGCCCTGCCTCCTTTCACTCTCCAATGTATCCTGGTTTGGATACTCACCATCCTCCTCTTTTCAATTTCTAAATATAGGAATGTCCAATGGCTTTTAATATATTCATGTCTCAACTAAAATGTTACCTTCCAGAGAGAACTTTTCTGACCACCCAACATAAAGCAGGTCATCTTGTTGTTTATCAAAGCACCGTGTCTATTCTTTCATAGCACCAACCATATGCTATAATTATTTATATGTGTAATTGTTTGTCATCCATTCCCTGTTCTTAATTGAATGCTAAGATCTTTCACAGGACAGATAACATCTCAGGTGTCTATCATAACACCTATCACACATATTGTGGCAAACAACAGCAGCTTGCAATAACTTTTCTCAGATTTCATTGCCTCCATGCTACTCAGCATGTCATGGATGGACTACAGGAGTGTGAGTTTAAAAAATAAGGCATCCCAGTGATTTTAATGCAAGTGCTTTGCAAATTATCCTTTGAGAAACTCAGGCAAAGGGGATTACACTTTAGAAAATGAATATGTCTCTATTCATTAAAAATGTATCGAGGGCCCACAGTGTGCCAGACAATAAGCTAGATACTTAACCAAAGATAAGGATTTATCATTTGGTAACTCCTCACAAAGGTTGGAAAAGGAAAGCAACTTCACTAATACAAAAGAAGGAAATACCCTAAATCACATAAAGTACATAAGACAATAGGATAAAGTAAATAGTCCAGAAGGACATAAAAGTTTTTAAGAGTAAAGTTTTACAGATAACATAATGTCTAGTCAAAAAGAAAAGAACTTTCATATTTATATTTCACAGGAGGTTTCATGGACTTTCCTAAGTATGGTTATGTTTTTAGAGGCTTTATTTGGACACTGGGCAATTTGGTTAATTATAATACCATGAGCACTTCAAAATAAACGCTTTCAAACTCTACAGGATGCAGAAAAATCATGGTGATAAAAAGAAGTTTGTAAAATGTCCTGTTTCAGCGGGTGTTATTATAATGTCTTATTCTTTAGTATGTCCCCTCTTATTTTCTCAATCATTGGAGAGCGCAGTTTTCACACATGCAGTGTTCAGTATCCTTTTTTAGATAAGAAAAACTTAAGAAACTATAAATTTTACCCCAAAATGGAAGCCATGAAAACAAGTGGATTTTTTTATATAAAACCTTTAAGGCATCAGTCAGAAATATGCAATTATAAGATTTGACTTTAACCTATGGTTTCCAACATTTCTTCCTCTGAATTCGAAATAAGTTTAAGAGGTTTTTATTGCTCATAACTTACTAAAGGACCCATGGACAAAGCCAAAGTGGGGTAGGTTTGAGGGTGGGAGGTGGGGGTCGGTGGGGTGGAGAGGGCATGGCAGGGAATGGAGACAACTGCACTTGAATAACAATAAAAAGTTTAAAAAGATGGAATTTTGAGCTGCTAATATAATTTGGTAATTCATTCATTCATTCATTCAATAAATACTCATGCAACCTAAAATATGTGCTAGACCCTGTGTTAGGAGCCAGGCATACAATGGCCAGTAAGATAGAAAACAAAACCCATGCCCTCATGGAATTTCCACTCGAGTGTGTGTGGTAAATAGGTACAGTAAGTGAAGCACAATTTATGTCAGATGGTGATAGTGCTGTGGGGGAAAGAGGGAGTGTGAGTACTGATTGCTGCTGGTGCCATTCAAATTTTCAACAGGATGGTCAGGGAAGATTTAACTGAGAAGGTGACACTTGAGCAGAGTCTGAAAGAGGTTACAGAGAGAGACTGCAGATATTTGGGCAAAGTCCATTCCTGGCAAAATGAAGATGATATAAATATATCCTTGTAGTGATACGGGACTCAAGACTTGGAAAATTTTAGCTTAAGATAAAAAGTTGTAAGTCTAGCAAATAATATGTATGTTAAGCTTTTGTTTCAGAAACTACAGACAAGGCCCATCCTGACTCCTGGGAAACAGCCGACCACCTGAGGCATTGATAAAAGATTACCACCTGGGGACAACCGGACCTTTTGTGTTCTAGGGAGAGCAGACAGCTGCCCTCCCCTGGAAACAGCTAAACTGCCCAGAACAGGAATGCTGAACCTTTGCTCATCTAATCCTACCTGAATTTAAAAGCCCTCACCAATCCTTGTTTATCCACTCACCTCCACCTCATAAAAATTCTGGCCAGGAAAGAGAAGGAAAGATGGTTTGTTAGGGTGTGGACCCACCATCTTCTCAGATCGCGGGCTATCTGAATAAAGCACCCATAAAGATTCAATCACCGTCATTGCTTATTGGATTTGGTAATGACAGGTAGCTCGAACACCAGTGTCTTTTCTGGTTATAATAGGAGCAGGTCTAGCATACTCAGGTAAAAACAAAGAGACCAATGTAGTCAGTACAGTAAATAAAGGGGAGAGTCAGAGGAGAAGTTAGGGAGGAAGGCAGGAGCAAGATTACAAAGACTTTATGGTAAGGCTATACCCTGGTGGAGAGAGGAAGTTTTTGTGGGCTCTCTTGTTGTAATTGGCTTTTGGTTATTTTTAGCTTGTTCCTTGGTGGGTTCTCACTTCTGGTTGGCTGACTGAGAGTCACAACCCCCACCACATCTTGTATGCTGTTTCCAGACAACACAAGAGCTGCCAGAACAAAACAACCCAGCAAACAAAACCCACACCAGCAAAAATGTCCCCAACCACTACCAAGATATCAACAACAAATGAGCTAAGATTTATACAGGTGGAAAGAGAATAAAAATATTATATGAAAGGAAAAAAGAATATGAGGTAACTAACAGGAAGAAAAATGACTTTGAGAGGGTAGGGGGAAGAGAAATAATAAACGTAGGGAATAGAAAAATTGCAAAGGAGAAAATGTAATTTACCACGTAAATAAAACAGGTAGGATATAGTGCAATCTGGAGTAAGATGGGAATAGTATGATATGAGGTTTAGAGAGAAAAAAAAGAAATAGTGAAAAAGTGGGAACTGAATTGCAGTAAAACAACCACATCAACGATATCCATGACAAAGGAGCAAAGATCAGTAAAGGTGGAAAGAGAATAATAACATTATAAGAAAGAAAAGGGGAAAAAAGGTTGTGACATGTCTAAAGGAAAGAAAACTAATTTTGATAGGATAGAGAGTGGAGAAATAATAAGCATAAGCATTAGAAACCCAGCTAAGACATGGAGAAGATACAATTTAAAATGAAAATAAGACAGAGCAGGAGGAAGGCTAAATGGAGTAGAACAGGGAAACAGTAAAATCTAAGATTTAAAATTAAAAATACAAATAAAAAATATAGTGAACACCTAGGCATAGAATTGAAGAAATGCAACAAAACCCCAATATCAATGACAATGGAGCAAATATTAATAAATATGGAATAACCATAGGATAAGAAAGGGAAAAAGAATGTGAGATGACTAATAGAAAGAAAGATGGTTTTGAGAGGGTGCAGGGAGGAGAAATGAATAAGACTGAGGAATAGAAACAAGGCATAGAAAGAGAAAAAAATATTTAAAACAAAACAAAAATGTAAAACAAAAAGAAGAAAGAGAAGGATGAAGGCAAAATGAAATAAGAGAAGAGAAAATATGAGATTAGAATTAAAACTAAAATAAAAATTTAAAAAGTAATAAAAATATATGTGTAAATAAAAAATAGTAAAATAAAAGGAGCAAAACTGAAGACAAAAAAAACACAATGTAAAAAGCTGCACAGGAGAAAAATAGCACAAATAATGAAAAAGAATGAGGTGGAATTCACCTGGACAGAGTCTAGTGTCTGTCGGCCTACTGTCTTCTCCTTTAGGATCTGTCTCTGATGTCAGCTGGAGTTCCAGTCTCGCTTTAGGCTGCCTGTTCAAGGCTACAAGCAATCCACAGTCTGTGTCTGCCTCCACAGTCTGTGTCTGCCTCCCTCAGGCTTGGCTTGTCCTCACTATTCTGCCCTGCTGGCTTTCTATAAGCACAAGACCCAGAGGTGGTTCACCTAATGTCCCACAGCACTGCATGTACCACCTCCCCCTGCCTGCAGAGGGGGCCTCTGGTGCAATCAGGAGGGTGAGATCCCTGGGTCATCACCCTAGGAGGCGCTGTTCAACCTTCAGGGAAGATAGTGGGTGTGTTCCCCACCCCTGCACCATACATCTTGGTCTGTCTCAGATTATTTCTGCTAATGTATAGTGTTTGATGAGTTAGCTGTCTGCTTCATGTGGGGGGGCTGAACTGTGTAACAGGGTCAGCTCTTTCCTGCTTGGTGTTGATGGCAGCTCTGTGTGAGAGCTGCAGCTGGGCAGGGCCCTGAATACCTCTTGCTGTGCCAATTTCTAATCTCTCTGCTCTGGTCTTTTCAGTGGTTTAAAGCCTGAGGAGGAGCCAGCATACCATCTGATAAAAACTCCTGAAGGGCTCCTTTGGAGATTCTGGTTCTTTCCCCATGGGAATGTACCTGCAGGGGGCTCTTAAGCCTGGCCTTACAGGACTGCAGATTGCTATCCTGCAGGTCGGGGATGGGCACATATTCTGATTCCCAGAATTTTGTATTCCGCAGTTTAGGTGGCTCTGCCTGGTTGCAAGGAATCTCAGGTGCTCAGCTCTAGTCCTTCCAGTTCCTGGCTCACTGCTCTCCCAGGAGGCTCAGACCCAAACCCTCCATTTTGCACAGTCCCTCCCCCACCACCCTGACACTCACCAGCTGCACTGAGAGGGGCCTTGCAATCCCTTCATGATATAGCCTTCTGCTCATTCTGGCCAGCTGGGTTCAGTGGGCACAACCCATGCTTTGAATCTGGCCTCTTTGTTGGCAGGGCAGCTGCACAGGTGCTTGGGTTTCCTGCTCAGCCATACCTCCACTCCCCTCTTAAAAAATAGTCCCTGTGTGGCACCTACACTGCAGCTCTAAGCCACTGCCTGATTCTCCACACACTCCACTTCCCCAAAAGGCAAAGAGTCTTTCTTGGTTAAAGCTGGCCACAGCCTTCTGGTGCCTCTGACAGTCACAGGAGCCAGAATTTCTCTCCTGGACTCTCCCAGTTGGTGCTGCAGCCATGGACATGCTGCTCACTGTGTGTGTGCAGCCCAAGTCTCCCAGACTCCATATATCCTCCCAAGGCTCTCCTTAAGGGGTTAGGGGTTCCCTGTGCAGGACCAGGACCTCCACTCCAGGAGAGGCAGGAGCCACCAAGCTGCACTTTCTCTCCTCTGCTCTCTCCTTTGCTTCAGGCACCTCATATAGAGTATTTCCCTTTCGACTTGTAAAATCTCTTACTGGACATTGCAAAGCCTCTTCTGCACTCCTTGGCTTCAAAATTCCATATCAGCTAAGATTCCATTGATTGTTAGGTCACTTGTTGGAAGATGAGTTGAAAATCTGTGCTGGATGCAAAAACAAGTGGGCTCAGGCTCCACATACCCAGCCACTTTCTTCTCCTTTCTGTGTATCTACTCTTACATGTTTAAATTTCAGTCACCTTCAAAGTACTCTCCATTTGATGCAATACACGTATGGTGACTTTTTTTTTTCCACTGCTTAAACAATTTTTGAATTCGTCAATTTTGATTCCTGTTAGTGCTTCTGCCACTTTGAGTTTCACCTCTTCCTCATTGGCAGAAACTTTCCCTTCGAGAACTTTTTTCATCTGCGGAAACGAAAAACGTTGCTCAGGGCAAGGTTGGTTGAATAGGGAGGGTGGGGCATGGGTGTCATGTTGTTTTTAGTCAAAAACTGCTGAACACTTAGCATAGTGTGGGCAGATGTGCTCCTAAATCACCCATCATGAAGTGGGCAAATGCACTGAAAGAGTCTTCAAAAAAAATTCACTGAGGCCGAATGGAGCCTCTCACAACAATGCCAGCTGGTACACTGATACAGATGGATGCCTAGAACACTCACCTAAGTGAAGGAAGCTTGTGTTACAAGGGGCCTGCACTCCAGAAATAATTTCATTTTTTGGGTCCCCCCCTCATATGTATTCTAATCTCCTCTTCTTATAAGGACATCAATCCTATTGGATTAGGGCCCACCTCAGTGACCACATTTTAATTTAATTACCTCTGTAAAGACCCTATCTCCAAATAAGGTCTTTGGAGGTGATGAGGATTAGGTCTTCTGAGGTGATGAGGATTAGGACTTCAACATATGGATTTGGGAAGAACTCCATTTAATTAACAGTAACTTTTATAAAATCAACGGTGTATGGGGTGTTAAGAACAAGTTAGAGAAGAATCAAAGATATCAACTGTAGACTGCTCTTCTAAGGGCTCTTGCTGTAAAAGGGAAAGAGGAATAGGGCAGAACCAGAGACAGAAATGAAATCAGGAGAGCTATTTTGTTTTATTAGGATGGGAGAAATATTATCAGGTTATGTTTATGCAAAATATCCAGGGGAAATTTCATGAGACAGGAAAGGAAGAAGAGAACTACAAGAGGAATATCATGAATTTGGTAAGCATGAATGAGATTAAGTGCAACAGCTTTAGGTGGGAGTATGGACAGTTCATCTATAGTAATAGAAAAGAAGACTGAGTATACGGACACAGAAGCTGATTGGTGGAAAGATATGGTAATATTAGTTGAGAAAAACTTCTTTTGATCAATGCTATTTTCTTAAACCAGAAGCAAGCTGGAGAAAGTGGATGTTTGAGTTGTAGGAGGGGAGAAGACATGAAATAATCATTAAGAGTGTTCATGGCATCAGCAAATATAGCGTAACAGCCAGTCAGCATTAAGAACTGACTTGAGGATGGTGATCTTGATTTTAAAGTGAAACTACTTAATGTGATTATATGAGTTTCTCCAAACACATTTATTTAATGAGGCTTGGGATTTTATCAAATGAGTATGATTAACAAGACAGAGTCAAGAGAGTTGAAGGCAATAATGGATCATTAACTCTAAGCCCAATGTGGAGGAAACGAAAGATGTCTTTGCAGGTACAAGGGGGAGGGGAGATAGTAGACAAAAATTAGTGGAATCACTGTATTGGAAGTCCCAGTGAGGTGAAATGATTTTTGGTTCCAGGATACCAGAGGTAGCGAGTGAGTGGTCAAGTGGGATTCTTGACACTGAGGTGATGATAACGGGCTTGCAGTTATTGATAATTACAAGACAAGTGGGAAAGTCAGTGATAACCATATCTAGAAAAGTAAGTTCACACAAGAACCAGCACACAAGCCCTTTCTTGCAAATTGCCTCCATTTACATTTCCCTTTATCAGTATTTCTTAACAAAGGCAAGAACCCAGGGTTTCTAAATGCTAATCTTAATTCTGAGGTAGCCTTGTGAGAATGATCCTGGATACTTTCAGCAGCATTTGTCTAGCTCAATTTCAGCATCTACAAAGACTCATAATATACCTCCTGAGATATACCACTATCTATAAATAAATAAAAGATCATAAATATTTTCATCCTTAATGTGAACTGTATCATCATTGGTTCATTAACAGCATTGACAGTGGACCTCTATTCACATGGTTACTTTTTGCAAAAAAGGATCAATCATATATGCCATTAAGATGCAAGACCTGAACAGACACTTCTCCAAGGAGGATATACAGAGGGCACATAGACATATGAAAGAATGCTCGGCATCACTAGCCATCAGAGAGATGCAAATTAAAACCACAATGAGATACCACTTCAAACCAGTCAGAATGGCCGTCATTAATAAATCAACAAACAAGTGTTGGAGAGGTTGTGGAGAAAAGGGAACCTTAGTGCACTGTTGGTGGGAATGCAGACTGGTGCAGCCACTGTGGAAAACGGTATGGAATTTCCTCAAAAAACTAAAGATGGAACTGCCTTTTGATCCAGTGATCCCACTGCTGGGACTATGCCCTAAGATTCCTGAAACACCAATTTAAAAGGAGCTATGCACCCCAATGTTCATAGCAGTGTTATTTACAATAGCCAAGTACTGGAAGCAGCCTAAGTGCCCATCAGTAGATGAGTAGATTTATTGTGCTGCTGTTAAACTACAGTACATTTACACAATGCAATACTATGCAGCAGGAAGAAAGGAGCTCCTACCTTTTGCAAAAGCATGCATGGAACTGGAGAGCATTATGCTAAGTGAAATGAGCCAGGCAGTAAAAGACAAATACCATATGATCTCACCTTTAACTGGAACCTAATCAACAAAATGAACAAGCAAGCAAAATATAACCAGAGACATGGATGGAAATAAGAAACAAACTGAGAGGGACCAGAGGAGTGGGGGGATGGGGATAATGGTGGGAAGAAGGGGAAGAGTGCAGTGAAAGAACATCAATAAAGAACCCTTGGTAATGGACAACAGAGTGAGGACTGACAGAGGGAGCAGGGGGTGGGTGGGCAGGGGAGAGCAACAGGGGTAAAATTGGGACAACTGTAATTGTAAATCATATATCCCAGGTTTAAAAGCTACTTCAGCAGCTGTCAGTGCATTTGTCAGCAACACCAAGGCCTTATATTATATGTCTGCTTCCAGAGACATCACTTTAAGAGAATCTTTCCCATAGTGTGTAGCTAGATGTTTTAGTTTCCCAAGAGATTATACGAAATGGGTTTCAGAATATTGTTTGTCCTTTTCAAGTGCATCTGCAGGTATTTTTAAAGCATTGAACAGAACTAATAATTGACAATAGCCTATCATTCAATGATTTTGAAGACGTTATTTGCATTCCATAGGCATTTTACAAATTCCATCTAGCAATGTCTTTTTTTATTTTTTTTTACTTTTATTTTTTTATTTTAATCGTTCAAGTACAGTTTTCTGCCTTTTTCTCCCATCCCAGACAGCAATGTCTTAATATAAGGATATTGAAATATTATTCACTTGAGATGAGTGCCATAGAGACAGGAAGTTTTTCAGTGTTGTGTTAGCTTCAGGACTGCATACCCATGAAACTCTAGCCCTTGGACGGCAGGCCGGTGGTGTCCATTATTATTAGAGAAAAGACAAAGTAAAGCTCAGTAAATAGATACTCTCTTTCCTGTTCTGTCTCTTAACTCCTAAAAATGTGTTGGCTGTCATGCAACTGATGAAAACATTTCCCCCAGATTTTCTGGAATAATCCAATTTAAGTGTTAAAGGAGTATGAAGAAAGGTCAAGATGGAGTTTGATATGTGTATATATGTGTTCAGGGGAAGAATGCTGAGACCTGAAAAGACTTCATTGAGAAAGTAAACATTTCAACCAGACCAGCAACAGCCATAGAGCAAATACTAGATATCAAAAAAATATTTCTATCACCATTTCCAGTTGACAACTTAGAAATTACTATTAATGATGTTTGTGTTTTTCATGTGCAATTTTAATAGCAGAAATTTTGGAAATATCAAAAAGTATTAAACATGCAATGCTTTAAATATGAGAACATTTAAATAAAATATTTTCTCAAGCTTCATTGTCCCATTTATATGTATGACGGTAGCTGCCATCCTAGAAGCAGATATGTCAAACTTAATGAACAGTAGAATATCGCATCCAGAATTATTTTCAATGTACCTTTACAAAATTTAGACCTAAAAGTGTATAGGCTGAGTGTACTTCAAGAAACTAAGTGTTCTGTGGCTGACTGATCAACCAAGGGGGAATATAGAAAAAATAAAATGGTATGGAAATAAGAAAATATACAAGCACAATTATTTCAAAACAGTCAACTACTGCATGCATATAGACACGACTTGTGTTGGCATTTTAAAAAATCCATTATCTTTCTGTCTCCAAAAGTGTCCTTTGACCTCAAACTTAAACCAGTGGCATGTCCTGATTTTCATAGTGGGGTCGGGGACAACACAAATTTAGTGTTTTCTATGATAATGATTTTTCCCCAAATACACATATCTCCAGCAGAGCATAAAAAAGTTTAATGTTGTCATAAACAATAAAGTGATATGGAGAGCAAAAGCTGTGTACATCATTGCTAAACCTCAGAAAGATGCCATTCCCAGATGTCCTTGCTTACTACTTTTTTGGGGGGGGATAAATTATATAAGGAAATGACAATGGCTCATCAAGTGCTGAAACACTGCCCAAAAAAGAACACCATGTCATCTTTCTTCTCCAGAAATACTCATGCCAGTCTCCTTCATTATTGTATTTGTTAAGGTGATGATGCCTGAATTTTCTGATTTCCCTCAGACTCTGATTATCCCATACAATGGCCTCTTTCACAATGCTTGTTGAAAATTATCCATTCATCCATCCACACATGGTGGGGCAAAAGTAGGCTTATGGTTGTTCATATGTTAAATAATAATGTGAAAATAAATTCTGTATTACATACTCACAAATATAAACCTACTTGTGCCTCACCCTGTACAATAAATATTTACTGCTGCCTACTAGGTGCTTGATATTGTTTAGGTACTAAGGACATAGAGAAGAATGAGACAAGCAAGGACTCTGACCTCATGGAGCTTGCATGTTAATACGACACACTAAAAAAATTACACAAATGATCATTTAACAAACGTTCCAAGGGAAAAGTACAGCATATTGACAGTTCATAACAGGGTGAACTGGTGGATTGACCAGGTAAGGCCACTGTGATAAAGTTATATTTAAGATAAGATCAGAAGAATATTAGCATCAGTTTGATTAAAAAAAATTTAAAAAGTGGGGAAAATTGTCCTAGGAAGAGAAATCGTATGCTGATGTGGAAGGACAAAATAAATTTGGCAGTCTTGAAATTAATGAAAGCCAGTTAAGCTGGAGAGCAGAGTGAAGAAGAGAAAGAAAAATTAATTCAGAGAGAAGGGGTAGGGGAAGTAGAAGCAGATTGTACACACCCACAGAAAAGTGTTTGGATTTGAGCAACTACTCAAGGCACTCACTCCTTCAGGGGTGTCCAACCCACCGTTTGCAGGCTGCATGCAGCCCAAGATGGTTATAAATGCCGCCCTCCACAAAATCACAAATTTATTTAAAACTATTTTTTTTTGCTCATCAATTTTCATTAGTGTTTTTGTATTTAATGTGTGGTCCAAGACAACTCTTCTTGTTCTAGCGTGGCCCAGAGATGCCAAAAGGTTGGACACCCCCAATTGAAATGAAGACAATCAGGCTAACTTGCTAGAACGTTTTGAACAAATGTATCTGAGGATAAATGTACATCAAAATGAAAGTGACTGATATCACCAAAATGTGTACTTGCTATATTGAGTTTATTGATTGCAACATATTACATTAGTTTACACTTACATTTTCCCATTCCTAGTTACTTTAATATAAGTCATAAAGTTAATGTGCAAAAGATTATGTACCATGCTTGTTTCTGGAGTTTTAATACATTGTAGAAAGCATCTGGCATCACATTAAATCTGTTCTTAGAGATCTTTGAAATTTTTATTTGCTTTGATTTTTATTTTTAATACACCTGTCTTCAGAATGGCTGGTGACTTGGAGCCAATCTATTTACTTCATTGGGCAGATGTGTAAACTGAGGATATACTATGAATGAAAGCATGTTCCCCAAATCATAACAACTCTATATGCCAAAAGGTTGTTTCTGTTTTATGAATCGATGGTTTAAGGCAATCTTGTGCCATCATTTCCTCTGAAGGATGTGTGTGTGCACATGTGCACATGGGGGAAAGAGAATTAATATCCAGACATACATATATTGCTACCTTCCATCACCAAGGACACTACTTGTAGTGAGAACTGCCAGTGTCACTGTTTGGCCAGCTGCTGACAAAGACAGTGAACCATATTTCATGAAAGCAGTAAGGACCGAACAGAGTCTATGAAAACAGTATATCTAGGTTTCAGTTCCTCTACTGCTGCTTAATAATGTATTGCTTGGACAAGCCACTTAATCCTTCTGAACCTCAGTTTTCTTGTCCATAAAATAGGTATTCATAAAATTGAAAATCAAACTATATAATATAAAGTTTTTATTAAACATTGCATTGAACTATTAACTATTCAAATATTAACTATAATTATCTTTTAAACTTCTAGTAAACTATTTATTAAAGAAAGTACTTTCAAACAGCACATACTATTTTTCACTGGAGAATTCTGATGTACTAACCTTACAGTGATTATCTTATTCACGTAGATTTTTAAATTGAAACTGGATATGACTTAATCTCACTGCTACTTAAATTTTTCCAGAGCATGGTAAAAGGAAAACTTTAATTTTATTAATGAAAAACATATAAGATTGATACATAAACCTGACAAAAATACAAACAGGAAAACTGCAGGCCAATCTCATAACTACCAATGAAAATTTTTGAATTATTTTAGCAAGCAGATTCCAGTTACACATTAAAAACAAAAGAGATATTATAAAAATGGGATTTATTCCAGAAATGCAAGGATGGCTTAGTATGAAAAATTAATTTATCCACTATTTTAGTAAATCTAAAGGAAAAAATATAACATTTTCTTCATAGATACCAAAAACAGGCTACACAAAATTTAACACCATGATGTAAAGTAATATCATGCACCTACACTATACACAAATGTGTAAATGTGTTTATGTGTTTAGGGAAACATTAGGAGCATTGTCACTAAGGAGAAGAATATGGGAAGAGTCACCACTACCTGCACCACAATTTCAAGAAAAGAGAAAACAATTGGAGATATAAGAATTGAATAAGAACTTTAGAATATGAAATAATAGTCTATTGTTTGGATGGAAAAACAAAGAAGATAAATACAAAAACTAAGTAAAATAAATATTTTTCTGCATAGCATAAAATTAGAACACAGAAATACAGCATATACACATACTCACACACATACAGAAGTCAAAAGCTACTTAGGAATACAGGGTTTAAACCTATATTAAAAAATTTAAATATCCCTGAAAGGCTTGAAAGTAAATAAAAATAATTGAAAAAGTATTCCTTGTACTTGGACAAGATAATTCAATTTAATAATGATGTCTTCCAATTTAATATAGTAACTCACTGTTATCTCACCAAATATAATGAGTTATCTTTTATAAAGCTAGGCATGTGAATTCTAAAATTCATATGGAAAAATAAACATGCAAATACCTTGAGAAAGAAGAGCAATAGGACTAGCACTACAAGAACTCTGAAACACCAATTCAAAAGAACTTATGCACCCCAATGTTCATAGCAGCACAATTTACAATAGCAAAGTGCTGGAAGCAACCTAGGTGCCCATAAGTAAATGAGTGGATCAAAAAGCTTTGGTACATTTACATAACAGAATACTACACAGCAGAGAAAAAAGGAGCTCCTACCCTTTGCAACAACATGGATGGAACTGGAGAGCATTATGCTAAGCAAAATAAGCCAGGTGGTAAAAGACAAATACCATATGATCTCACCTACAAGTGGAACCTAATTAACAAAACAAACAAGCAAGCAAAATAGAACCAGAGACATTGAAATTAAGAACAAACTGACAGTAACCAAAGAGGAGGGAAAGGGAAATAACAAGGGAAAGATGGGAAAGGGTCATCAATGAGCATGTGCAAAGAACCCATGGGCGAAGCCAAAGTGGGGTAGGATTGAGAGCGGGGCAGGGGAAAGTGGTGGTGGGAAAAAGGAGACAACCATATTCAAACATCAACAAAAAATGATTAAAAAGAAAAAAATTTTAAAAATGGTGGCTGTCAAAATAATAAAAAAGAAGTCAATCACAAAACAGTATATATCATATGACTCTACTTGTATAAAATGTCCAGAATTGGTGATGCATGAATACAGAAATTAGTGGTCTCTAATCCTACTAGAGAAGGGGGATGGGGCAAAGTGGAGTAACTGCTATTGTGTACAGTTTCTTTTTGAGATGATGAAACTGTTCTGGAATTAGATAGTGGAGATAGCTATGCAATTTCATAAATATCCTAAAAATACTAAATTGTACACACAAAAGGGTCAATATTATATTAATTATAACTCAATAAAAATATAGTTTTAAAGAAGAATAATCTGGACATAAGTGTTAAGGAATTGAAATACTTTCTGAAGATGTGGGGATTCTGAAGATTTGAAGGATTTTGAATAAAAAAGTGGCAAATAAGCCCTGGCTGGTGTAGCTCAGTGGATTGAGTGCTGGCTGCAAACCAAAGGGTCATTGATTCAATTCTCAGTCAGGGCACATGCCTGGTTTGCAGGCCAGGTCCCCAGTAGGGAGCACTTGAGAGACAACCACACATGGATGTTTCCCTCCCTGTCTTTCTCCTTCCCTTCCCCTTTCTCTAAAAACAAATAAATAAAATCTTTTTAAAAGGTGGTAAATAAGATTTAGGTTTCAAACACACAACACTAACAGCATTGAGAAGAGATATGACGAGAAGGAAGCAAGATCATCAAGGAATTCATTGAAATAAACGTGGCAAGCAATGAGGGTTTGAAGAGGCATTAAAGGAATGTACCTTTTGTCGTCTAACTGCACTGACCAGAATTACCACTGGAGTAAAAGTTTGAGCGTAGGTTGTTTTTGTTGATAAAACTGAATTGTATTCATTGTTTAGTAGAATGAAAGTACTATGACAATGTATAAAAGGAATTATATCTTTGTTTTATAACATGTTGTGAATAAGGTTATGGTTTCTATAAAATAAATCTTTTTTTTTTCAAAAGATAACTACTGTATGTGGCACTAATTTTTTTTTATTTCACCATAACTTTTCCAGAGTAAGTGTTAATCCTATTTGTTTTAAATTACATGAGTACCCATTGTAATAAAGCTGAGCACTACAGAGTAAAAGAGCAAAAAGTTTGCTTTCATAGTACTCCCCTCTCTACAGTAAAAACTATTAAAATATGGCATTTATCTTCCTGTTCTTTCTTTTGTATGTGAATGTATATAATATACACACACATATATGTACACATATAGGTTTTTAAAATTTCTAAATGTCATCATACCCTACATATATTTGTGAATTATTTTTATACTTAATAATTCCTATCAGAATTTCTCCCGATAAATACAAAGGAAATACTATATTTACCCTGGCTTGGAAGCTTATGTAAATTATCCTAATTTATCTATCTCCTTTAAAGGACATTTAGGTTATTTTTGTCTTGTTTTTGTCTTTGCTGTTAAAGAAAAAAAAGAGAGTAATTGCAGCATTTTTCTTTTTGTTTTAATTTAATTTATTTATTTATTTTCAGAGAAGGGAAGGGAGAGAGAAAGAGGGGGAGAGAAATATCAATGTGTGGTTGCCTCTCACACACCCCCTATTGGGGACCTGGCCTGCAATCCAAGCATGTGCCCTGACTGGGAATCGAACCTGAAACCCTTTGCTTCACAGGCCTGTGCTCAATCCATACATTTTTCTTATATATCAAACTGTTCCATGCAAGTACTGCAGTGCTTGTGCAAAATGGAGATGAAATCACAGAAGTTCAGAGTTGTAGGGGACAGGGCCTGCTGTTCTACATAAGGGTCATTTTGTTGTTCAATGAGAGAAAGACCTGAAGAGTGGCCCACTAAAGAAAATACTTCAGATTACAAACAAAGAAGCAGAAGTTCATAGGAGATAAGCAATTTGAACAAGGCATTCTTTTCAAAGGCATCACAATATTGTAAATAGAGCACTGGACTTGGGGTGGTAATTTCTACCCCAGATTCTAACATTTTCTATCACAAGCAAGTCCTTGAGGTTTTCTGAATCTTAATATACCAATTTTTTAAATGTAAATAAAAATACCTCTTCACTGAGTTGATGTGAATCTATGAGGAAATGAATATGAAAATGATTTTTCAAGTGTTAAATGCTGTTCACATGTTATTTAATTCTTAATATGTACTCTTGTGAATTTCCCTCTGGTATTACTGTGTTAATTTTAATGTGCCACACACCTTTTCTCCTGACACTGCAAATGCCCCAATACCATTATCTTTCTACCAGAACACGTAAGTCTACCGTGACAGTCAATCTTATGTGCCTATTTTACTGAATAATATCTATTGAAGAGAACAATGAAGTTAACATTTATTGGCTACCATATAAGGTACTAGGCAGTTTTTTCTTATATTAGTCCTGAGTGATAATTATTCCCATGATAGATGTATGGAATTTTATAATTGGAGAAGTCAAGTAACCGTCTGGGGTTGGCAAAGTATATCTACTGCAAAGCCACAGCAGGGATCGAAGTCCCTCTGGTCACCAACACATTCTCACTGAACTCAAACTTTGTGCAAAGAACAATCCAATCAATCCATTGTCAACTCACAGGAAATGAATCTCCCCATATAATCTGTCTATCTCCTATGAGGTCCATTTCACTCTCCTCACTTTTTATTCCAATGAATAAGAGATTTCTTTCCTTTTTCTCCAGATACATATATTGCTCAGATTTCCAAAATATGCACCTCTTATTATCCACAGATGATTAAAAACCCTTCCATTTTACTCCTTGCTACAGAGGGGGATAAAAAGTTGTTCCAAAAATTGGTCATAAAATTGACCTTATTTTTGTAACATGAGAAAGGGATAGAGACAGACAGAGACAGAGAGACAGAGTATTCTGAATCATTACTATTCTGTCATTTATCTTTCAGTTTCTCTCACCCCCAAATCTGAGTCTTATTTAATCCCTCTCAAAAGTTAGCTTGACAAGTTCTACAAACTAGACCAGGGGTGTCAAACTCATTTTTACTGGGGGCCACATCAGCCTCATGGCTGCCTTCAAAGGGCCAAATGTAGTTTCAACTCCTTAACAGTTAAGGAGTAGTTACATTTATACAGTCCTAAAATTATTCTGGCCCTTCGAAGGCAACTGCAAGGCTGATATGGCCCCCGGTGAAATCAAGTTTGACATCCCTGACATAGGCTATTTCAAATGATGTAGACAATATAACTACTGGGTAGCAGGGGTGAGAACAGAAAGTATATAATACTGACTCTGAAAATAATAGATATTACCTAGGTACATTCAGGTACTATGAAAACATGAGAGTGATACATTGAAATGACCTGTGAAATGTTATAAAATTGGGGGCAGGGGGCAGGTCTGTGGGAAGTATGCAATGTGTGAGCCAGCAACACTGAATTATTTCTGCCAGAGAAATGGTGTTGGAACTGGACTGAAAGTGACAAAGAAAGCTGACTTAGAGCTGCCCTTCCTGAGGAAGAGTAATTTTACTAGGAAGTAGACAAGATACCAAATGGTTCCTAGGAACTCTCCCATGGGAGTGAAGGAACAGGGGAAAAAATGGCAAATAACACTCCCCTAGCAAAATACTGCCAGGAAACAGTCGTGACATATCACCATCATATCATATCATATCATAACATTATATTACTATCAACTTAAAAATACAAAGGAATCTTATCTATACAGCAAGAGAACAAATCAGAAATATGTGATTCAAGAATACGCAGGAGCCAGTAGAAGCTAAAACACGAGCTGGCAGCACTGGGGGTAGAAGCAAAAGAAAAACAAATAGCACTATCACAGAAATACAGCCAAACTGGAAGCAGCACAAAGAATTACAAATACTCCTGAAACCACTGTAAAGGATATAGAGAACAGGATTGATAAAAACGAGCAGAATAAACTGGAAAGGAAGAAAACATTTAAAAGTTGGAGAAAATTTAGTCTAGAAGGCAAGTAAAGAACATTCAACGTAAATACATATTACACATATTTAAACAAGTAATTATGAAAGCTTTGCATAAGTGGTCACATCAGGTTCCCCCAAAACAAATGACAAAGAATGAATAACGCTTAGGTATATCCTATTCAATTTTTTAAAACTATCCAGAAACTCAATAAAAATGTCAAATCAATCATGAGTGAAAAATATTAGGGTGGCCTCAGACTTCTACAACGTAACATTCCAGCCCTGGCTGGTGTGGCTCAGAGGATTGAGTGCTGGCCTGGGAACCAAAGGGTCACCAGTTTGATTCCCAGTCAGGGCACAGGCCTGGGTTGTGGGCCAGGTCCCCATTAGGGGGACACGCAAGAGGCAACCACACATTGACGTTTCTCTTCCTCCCTTTCTCCTTCCACTCCCCTCTCTCTAAAAATAAATAAATAAAATCTTAAAAGAAAACAAAGTAACATTCAACACTAAAAGATAATGGAGCAATGAAAGAAAAGAAAATGTGACCCATGAACTCACCTTCAAAAACTCAGATCATATAGTTTCCAGGAGTATTAAAAAAAAACAACAACTAAAAATGGGGTGGGGGAACTAGCTAACAAAAAGAAATTAAAAGAAAACTGAACAAGACAGTAACGATTTAATTCACTTATCTGACATATTAAGATTAAAACGCATGGAGATTATGCTCACAGAAAACATGTAAATGTAACAAACACTGACAACACAGAAACAATGTAACTTACAAAGTTGATAGGGAAAGTATTACTGTGTATGTCAAGTTCCTCATCTTTCATGGGTGAGTCAAAATAAATCATTTGTTTCTGAAAAAATAATAGAGGTATACACACAATTTAAGGGTATAAACACTAAAAGAATGCAAGCAAATAAATTGGAGAGCACAGAAGTGGGAGGAAATAGTGGAAAAATGGAACTATATTAAACATTTTCACAACAGTCTAAAATATCATGAAGTGAAAAGGCAAATGACAAACTGGACATGAATATTTAATTTGTTACATATCCCTAATAAATAAAGCACTTCTGAAAAATTGAAAAAGAAACATCAACAACCCAAGAGAAAATCAGGCAAGGATGTGAAAAGAATAAAGCAAATACAGGAAATAGAAAATCCCACAGGACAAATGACCTGCTTTCCTCCACAAATACCTTGCAGGGCAAATTAAGGGTAGAGGGGAACTGTTAACAATTAAAAGACGATTAAGAGATACATCAACCAAATGTGTTGACCTTTTCTGAAACATAATTCAACCAAATAATTAAAAAAACATTTTAGCCACAGTTGGTATGGCTCAGTGGATTGAGTGCTCACCTGCGAACTAAAGGGTAGCCAGTTTTGTGGGCCAGGTTCCCAGTAGGGGGCAAGCGAGAGGCAACCACATATTGATGTTTCCCTCTCTTTCCCCTTCCCTTCTCCTCTCTCTCAAAATAAATAAAACATTTTTTAAAGACATTTTAAGACACTGGGGTATTCAATAAAATTGAATATTAAATATTAAGGACTCATTGTTAATTTTAGTTCGTGTGATGATGATATCACGGATTCTTTTTAAAGCCTTATCTGGTAAAGGAACGTAATGAATTACTCAAGTAAGTTGATGCATCTGGAGTTGATCTAAAATACTCCATAACAATTATAAGAAAGAAAAGGGATAAATTAGGCAAAAAATGTCAGTAAATTTTGATTCCAGGGATGGGTCTATGCAGGCTCATTGTACTATTCTACTTGTGTGTATGTTTCAAATTTAATTGTGTACATCCAAATGAGCAGTTGCAAAAGTCCTGTACTGATGTGCAATTATCTGTGTCTAGAGAACAGATAAATAAAAATTATCACAATTACTTCAGCTACTATTGGAATATAATTTCCTTTGATTTCTTTTACTGGTAGTATTTAAAACTAAAGATTTAAAGTGAGGCATATAACCAGTCCTGTAACATTTTTTTGTTTTGCTTTTTAATCTTGAGTTGACTAGATGACTCTTAACTGAGTGGAAATTCAGTTAAACTGGCTGCGCAGTGACTTTGGCTAAAATGAAAGAAATATATTATTGCAATTTTCTGATTAAATTATTTGTCATTTAGAGAGGGAGGAGGAGGAGGAATGCAAACCTTGCAGACACTATGGTAAAAAAATTAATTTCTTATTGATTATATCAGATGGCAGGCCCTGAAGGGAGAGAGGGAGATGCATAAACGTTGCTATTCTGAAACCCACTTTGCAGCACTTCATCAGTATTCCGCCAACTCATCCAGGGGAGGCCTTCTGCTCCACTAACAAATCTTGCTATGCTGCTAATAATTATACTCCAAGCAAGCTATTACCTATACCAGGCTAATTGCATTGTTTAAAAATGTCTCTGCACAATGTAACACTTGAAGATGAAGGAAAAAATCCTGAGAGGCATTTCAGACAAGAAGAGAAAAATGCAAGGGGGAGGTGACCACATTTTCATTAAGAGAAGTAGGTGGTTACCAGCACTGTGCAAGGACACCAGCCAGTTCACTGTATCTACCTATAGAACTAAGTGAACCTAAGACTACAGGGAATAATACTCTGTGATGCAAACTACCAGATACTTTTAACAGTACTTGATCAAATGTATATTTCAAAGCAAATAATAAATATGCTTCATATAATTTGTCCCACCCTAATCATCCATTGAGGAAAACATTCTCAGGACCTTGTATTGATAACCCTTTATTATCTTTGTTTTCATTGCTTTGAAAAGCTAGAAAATTTTTAAGGTTCATTTGTTAAAAAAATAAATATCAAGCACTTGTTTGTTGATTTGTTAATGATAGCTATTTTGAAAAAACTGGGATAACTATAAAAGCACAAGCAAAAATATTTTAAATAATTAAAATACAACTATTCCACTAATTTCAACAAGAAGTATCCCTCTAGGCTGCCTACTTTTCTAATTGCTGAGGTTTTCATTATGTTGTAATAGCAGAAAATAACCAAACGCAATGTGCAAAATGTACCTCTATGTTTATGTCATCTTGTAAAACACAGCTACATAGCACTAATAGGTGGTAGTGCTGACCTATTCAAATGACTAAGGAAATCCAAAGATACATTGGTAGATTAAATATGATTAAAAGATTATGATCTTTATTATGATTAATGTCATGTCATTAATAGCATAATTTCAGTGACCATTTTAAGTCCAGTATGCCCAAGATGAGAATTCAGGAGTCCATAGTTTGTGTTTGTTATTTCATCCACTCTTAATAGTTTCCATCTGAGTGGTGCTTTTATCTTTAGACATGGTTATTTACTTATCCATTCTCTTTTACCCTGCCTTCTGGCACTTTCATGAATTACTTCCTGAGTGGTACAGCCTTTGCCAGTATCTCTGTCCTTTTACTGTGGAATCTGTCCCCAAGGTAACCAGATTCTCACACTACGGTTCTCTGTAGTTCACAACACAACCTGCTTTTCCATATGTGAAAGACAACACATGCACACACACACACTCTCTGTCTCAACTCAGAGCAAGCTCATGCACCTTTCAGATCTCAGAAGCTCCTTGGCCTAGCTCTCATGGATGATGGATGCTACTAAGATGCTACCTTGGTACGATATCCTCACTAGCCAGAGAACCCTTCCTTCCCCTACAGAGAAATATGTTCACTTAGTGTGATCGTGAGGAATGAATCTCATGTACTGGTCTTCAACTTCTGTTCTGGGGAAGGCCACTCCCACATCTAATCGCGGTCTAGAATCTAGATTCTCTTTCTGAACCTTGCCTGTAGCGAAATACCTTTCCAGTTCTGGTGCAAGGCACCACAAAAACAAGGAACTACAATCACTATGGTTGAAGACAAAACCATCTTTCATTTACTCCCGGATCTCTAACTCCTCTCAGTCCATCTAGGCCACAGATAATTTTGAATAACTGATTTTTGGTGTCATTGGACCCTTTACCTAGTGTTCACATGTTGCCCACTTTCCCACATGCACCCTCATCTTGGGCCTCAACCTCCTTTGCTAATACCCACCCCTGTCCCCACCTTCCAGAAACAACTTTCCTAGAGAAATGACTACCACCCTGGACTCTACCCATTCACCAAATAGACTGGCTTTCTCTTTGACTTCATATCAGATCCCAAAGAGTGATTAAGGTGTTGCCATGCTCTCATTTTCACTCTCCAAGCCTGTTCTGCCTCTGTTCATAGCAACTAAAGCTGAGCTTATATTATAGCAAGAGACCTGCTTCTAAGTGAAACTTCAGCTCCCCAGCCTGTTTACTGAGTGCTCACCATGTAGCAGGGACAGTTCTAAATGCCTCAGAGGTATGATCTCATCAACTCCATGTCTGTGAGGTGGTGGCCAGTATAATGAACAGTATGTCATTTAATCCACAGTGACGTTTACCAGTAATAATAGAATATCTGGCCTCTAAAGGTCTTAAACAATAAGGAAATGGCTTCTTTCAATTCATTTAGAGGTCCTAACATAGGGTTGGCTCCAGGCATGGTGCATTGGGACAGGTATAGGTGAGAATGAGAACTCTGAACACTTCAAATCCTCCTGAAATTTCCTGGCTGGCAGAGGCAGTCCCGCCACAATCGTCAACCAAGGTTCTCTGACTTATTCCCGTAACTTAACCTAGGATACTGACCTTGCAAAGGTGCGCAGATTCTCCTCAACACCTACCCACCGGACTTGGACTCTGCAATGTCTCTGAGCCCTCCACAAGCCCATAAGATGATCTCCGCAGAGCTCAGCAGTGCAAAGTCACGTTCAGGAGACCCCCAGGCATCTTGCCAATTTCCGTAGGCAGGACTCTGGGGCACGTGTATGGGTGAGCATTTTAATGGTGTCAGCCCAAGGAGGATGAAATGTTAAGGTCAGGCTCTATTTATTACGGGTGCACTTACCCAGGATCCAGAACCTAAGGTTATCCCGAGCATCTGAAAGGGGGATTAAAATAAGGTGCTCTATTGTTAATTAAACCCCAACATCAACAGCGCCCACAGGAAACAAGGGTTAAAGGGCAGAATTTCCCTGGCAGTGTTCAGGAAGGAACTCAAAGGCTCGGGAAAGGAGGAATATTGTAAGTGTCCAGAGTTATGTTTATTGTCCTAGTATAATTAATAATGATGCCCCCTTTCACTCTCAAGTGTCCCAGTTTAGGATGGTGTGCTACCCGCTCAGCCACCCTTTACCTATGCCACCCTGGAGTCCCCAGAAGACACTCCCTTCACCAAAGCGTTAAGAAATGCCTTGGTGAGAGGAGCACCAGAATCCCTATACAGTCCTGCGGTACCTTTTCTCTGCAGCCTAGAGATGCCACTGGGGAATACTGGGATTCAACTAGCTTCCCTGATCTCAATGGGAAAAATGGAAGTCAGGTGATGGTGGTAGAGGCCAATGCTAGCACTTAACCATTAAAAGACACTCCTTTCTTTTTTTTCCATAGTGCTTGATATTTATTGAAAAGAACTCAAATGCGTTTTTCAGATAGTATTGAGAAGCTGGGCTAAACGCCTGTTTTTGTTTGTTTTTAGTATTTTTGTCCAAATGCACACATCTGTGTGACTTCTGCAATTGTTAAACAAAAAAATGACAGCTATGTAAAACTGGTGCATAGTAGAAAAGAATGTCGACAATTTGGCCGCCAGGAACACTGGGCCCCTGCAGCTATGTGGTGGGGGAGGGGGAACTCTGGGAATAGGTATGAAACTAACCAGGTTGAAAGACTGCCCCCTTCAGGGGTTGGTGAGATGTCCATATCAATGTCCAAGGAGGTGCAGCCAACGCAGGCATCTTCTAGGCTGGTCCTCATCTCCAAAGGCGGTGGTGGTCTGTTGCTGGAATGTAGTGGACGGTGGTGTAGAGGCAGCGCAGGTCTCTGGGCAGATGTAGGCCTGGCAGTTGGCAGGGCTGCGCACTGTCTGACCAGCTTGGGCTCGGTACACAGTCCAAAGTAGCAGGGGTGCGTCCTGGGGCTGGCCAGAGTGGATGGCAGCGAGCTTCAGAGATAACTCCCGGTCCCAGCAGCAGGTAACTGGAGCACAGTTCTTGGAACAAAGACAAGCACTACAGGAAGTGAAGGGAAAGAACCGGAGGGCAGAGGCAGGGAAGAAGGTCGGCGGGGCTAGGAGAAGCATGGAGCTGTGGGAGGAGCGGAGCAGGATGGGGTGCTCAGGGTGGCCGCGTGCAGGGCCCAACCCCCTAGGCCCGAGGGTCTCCAGGCCTAGTAACCATATTCTTCCTCCTCTTCACCTTCTTCTTCCTCATCCCAGCCAAAGCACTGTTTCAGCTCTTCGAGGAAGGCCCGGTAATCACTCAGGATGGGGCTATCCATCTCAATGTAGGGCACCACCCACTCCTCAGCTTCCCCGGTGAGCAGGCTGATTAGGAATGCCACTTTCATGGCGTCGTTGCAGAACCGGTTCTCGTTGACGAGCATGTAAGACGTCGTCTGCACGATAAACTCGGGGAGACGCGAGCTCTCGCCGTTAAACGTCTCGGGGAAAGGCACCGGGCAGCTCGGAGGACGTACCTGGCGCAGCAGGGTGGCCCTCTCGCAGACCAGCAGCCGCAGCTGTTCCATGAGCTGACTGTTCTCGATGCTCAGGGCGCGGTGCCGCACCAGGAGAGCGTGCAGCAGCAGGACCAGCTCGTCCACCATGGCGAACAGCTTGGACAGGTTGGGCTCCGTTCTGCTAGGCTCGGCTAAGGTGCGCACAGAGGCCACGCAGGACGTGCGTGTCCACCGAGGCGCCGATGTCGAGAAGAAAGCACCGCACACAGAGGTCCGGGCAGTTATGAGAGTTCCGGCCCACAAAGCCGCTTTTAAGGCCGGTGCGCGGCGCGTCGCTGGGATGGGGTGGGCGGAGACGGGGAGCGAGCGTATCCCGAGAAGACTCCAGCGCAGCGTGAGGGCGTGGCCAGACTGGGCGGTAAGGCTACGAAGACTTTACCGAGGAGGGAGGGGTCAGGGCGTGAGCGGAATCTCCAGGTTTCAGGACTGGGTATTCTTAAGGACCCCGTAGAAAGAGGCAGGGGACTGCGCCCGAGCCCTGGATAGGGGACTGGCATTTGCCAAGACTCAGTGAGCGCTAAGACCCATCTCTCAGAGACAGGGCCAACCTGCTCCAGTTTAAAGGATTAACTACCCTTCAACCCAGCGGATTCGCACAATGCTGTGCTCCTTGGTGGGCAAGTGGCCAGCAGATTCCGTTTGTGTGCTCTTTGTCAACACATTTTCTTGCTTATTTAAATCTCACCCAGGGAGCTATTAGCACTGCTGGCCACAACAGCAGTAGACATACATTGTTTCAGAGTAATGAAAGACCCCCCCAGGAGTCCTGTCTTTCAGACAAAACCAAATATTTAAACAGGGATTTTCTTTAGTTGGAAAGAAGGATTGTATCTCTCTATCCTTTTTTTAATTTTTATTTTTCTAAATAGTGAAATATAAAAAGTTCTGCAAAATCATCCATTTGCAGCCATGCTTCGTATCTTTGACTGTTCCATATCCTAATATTAGTGTCCCTTGGCCACTGGGTGTTATTTTTGCTTAACATGAAGACTTGTTTTTAAACAGTTTTGTTTTTCCACTTTGAATGTCATTATTCAAAGAGTTGTTGACAATTGAGTTGTGTCCAAGCCCTTGACAGCCAACTGTTGGCTCTGCTTTTAAACTCTATCTCCAATTTAATCACTTTTTTGTCCCTTCTGCCACTACCAACCCCCCAGATCTCAGGCTTCTTTTCATACCCGGATTGCTACAACTAATCTCTTAGCTTTCACTCTTCTTTTCCTATAGTATATATATTCTCCACAGACTAGGCACAGGAATTCTTTAGCACAAAAGATAGATATCTTCATTCCCCTGAGCCAAACGGTCTGACATTTTTTCCTTCTCACTTACAGTGAAAAGCAAAGTCTTGGTCATGGCCCAGAGGCCCTGCCTCACTTTCTAAGCTTCTTCCCATTCGCTGCTCTGCTATAATGAACCGCAATGCCAACTTTGTTGATTCTCACACACAAGTAGCTCTGATCTCAGGATCTTTGCACTTTTTGTTGTTTCTGCCCTCTCCCCAGTTACGTGCCTGACACCGTCTCCCACTGTTTTTGGAGAGGACTTGCCTGACAACCTCATCTATCAGAGTGCTCTGCTTTCTGCAGTTATTTATAACCCCTCATGATGCTTCATTTCTTTACATAGCATTTGTCATACAAGCAGACATCATATCATATAGAACTTTATCAGTCTGCCTCCGCTTTACAATGTAAATCTATGTGGACAGAGATTTTGCCTTGTTTGCTGCTCTATTCCTAATGCTTGGAAAAGTGCCTGGCCTAGAGTAAGAAGCTCCATAAATTTTTGGTGGATGAAAGAATCTCTGGGCACAGATGTTGAAATAAAAATTAGAAATGGTGGCTGCACAAAGTGTCCAGAAATACTCTTCAAATTGTCCAGAATGTTCTATCTCTGATCATACATTAGTCCCCATTGTAAAATGATGACTGATGTAATAAAAATGGCTAAATAATTTTTTTAAAAAAAATACCCTCTTCAGTCCTTTACAAAAGAATTGAATGGGCATCCATGGAAGTGAGAAATTGAGGGATAGGAAAGAAATAGGGCCAAGATCCAAGTAGGGACAGGAGGAGGGAATCACACTGCTGAGAGGGTCGGCAGGGAAAAGAGCATGTAGGAGGTGATATTAGCCCTTGGACTGTCCTGTGATATGAGTTCCCCCACTATATGAGAAGACCCTTGAGGCTAACTAGGGACTCTCTCTCAATTACCCTTTTATCTTCAGCATATGAAAGTGTTTACTAGGTGCTGCATAAATGCTCAGTGGATGGAATGAAGGAACAAGAAATGTTAGAGGTAGGTTTCTGGCCATCCTGCTCATTCACAGCTCATGGTGGAGGGTGGATCTGCATGGTGTATTAGTTCGTGTCCCGCTGCATTTTGCATGTCCAGACTCTACTACAGGAAGAAATGTCCGGGGTTCTACTCCCAGGGACACACATCCTGTGGCAGACACTGGGTCTAGCGACTGACATGAGGTGCCTTCTTGACTCTGAATAAGGACCATGTAGACCATGTACAAGGATGGGCCATCTAGGAACCTGAGACACAGAAGTGAAAGACCTGCCTAAACCCAGGAGGAGAGCAATGAGTTGGTGCTGCAGTACCACAGTCACAGCTCCTCTGACTCTGATGCACAGGCCTTTCCATTGAACAAGTATTATGCACTGGACTTCTGTGGATGAGGCTAATCTGGTGGGAACCCAGAGATGATTAGGCCAACCCTGCCCTAGCCTTCTTCCTACAACCCCATGACAGAGATAGTCACGCAGTCCTCCACAGGAAGCAACCACTGGTCATCACCTCAGAGGGGGCTCTGAGTTCCTGGAAAACAAGAAATGTTATGGCCAGAACTGTGCACAGAGCCAAGCAGTGACTTTGGGAGG
The DNA here is from genome assembly GCA_004024845.1 of Tonatia bakeri. Taxonomy (NCBI): domain Eukaryota; kingdom Metazoa; phylum Chordata; class Mammalia; order Chiroptera; family Phyllostomidae; genus Tonatia; species Tonatia bakeri. The sequence continues at coordinate 80,048 of PVIA01003571.1, read as the reverse complement.
TGTTTCCCAACTTGGAAGAAGGGAGAAGAGACAGGCAGTCCCTCATAGACCCTTAGGGGAGCAGCTGAGAATAAGTGAGTAATATAAGTAGACAAAATGTATAGAAATATAATGTTCAAGTTAGCCAGCTTCCCAGTGCCCACGATGCTTTCCCACCAGTGCTAAGGCCTGCCAGCCATAATTTCTCCATTCACCCTGCTTAGAGCTGCAAATTGCTTTAGTCACTCCCCTTTCTCTTCTGAAGTGACCTTTGGATGTTCCTTTACACTGGGGTAAAGATGCTGGGGGCAGAGGCAAAGCAGACCATATGACTTATCTCAGGGTCAGAAACTTTATCAGGACAGCTCTGGCTCAGAACATCCTGAGGGTGGCTTGGACTCCACTATTTTGCAAGAAAGGTACACAGGGTCGAGGCCGAGGTAAATCCTCCCTTATCACTTCCACCACCTTCCATGCTCAAACCCTGCCCTGGCATTCACCTGGAAACCAGACCATAAAATTACTTTAAAAAAATATCCAAAAAACATGAAAATGTCTCTTGATTCTTTAGCTTCCTGAGCAATGTGAACAGGTAGGGTAAACCAATCTGATATTTGAATATGCAGCCAGGAACAAAAAGGAACTTTGGAGGGGATATTTGTGAGAGGATCGGATGGATGCCACTAAGATCCAGGCCTCTGCCCACAAGCTCCTCCCCTTCCTCCTGCTTTCCAGGTGCACGGGGATCTACTTTTTATAATAACCACATCTAGAGGGCTGTGGAGACATTTAGCCTAGAGAGAAATGAGTAGGTACAGCTTTCTCCCTCTTATCTTCACCCTCTCCAGCTTACCAAGATGACCTGAAACATTTTTACATGTTTAAGTGCTAAGTTACTGTATTCTTACGGTTAAAATAAATTAGCCCTAGAGTTGGCGCTGTGGCTGTGAGGCCAGCACAGAGCGGAGCTGCTGCCAGAGATGCCTGATGTTGCGGTCCAAGGAGCTGCCAGTGGCGCAAATGGACCAGGGGCCACTTACACTTGAGAAGGACTATGCAACAGCATGAGGTGGAAGTCCAGGGCAAATGTAGGACAGCCTCCCTGAGCAAACACGAGTTCAGCTGTACCAGAGATGATCTCAGCAGCAGCAAGTACCTGGCAGAAATGAGGCAGGCTTTCTTAGCTGAGACACCAAAATGTGGTTAAAGAAGTCGGGACATCCCAGGTAGCTGACTCCCAGTGGAAAAACTAGGCTCTACCTACTGTTGGAACCTTCTGCCCCGGTTTGCATTGTTTGTAGCAGAACCTGAATCATACCTTTATCTGTAGGCTTCCCTTCAGTTTTAAGGATCTCGAAACTTTACTGTGAACATTGGGTTTGGTGTTACAGCCACAATGACTGTGGGAAAGAGCAGCAAGATGCTGCAGCACATCAACTATAGCAGTTATCCCCAACCTTTTTGGCACCAGGGACCGGTTTGGTGGAAGACAATTTTCCCAAGGACCAGTGGCAGGAAGGATGGCTTTATAACCTGGCATCAGATGCAGCTTAACTGTCACTGGCCACTCACTGATAGGGTTTTGATATAAGTCTGCAACCAGTTGATTTATGATGGTCTCTGTGCAGTCAAAACCCTCTGCTAATGATAATCTGTACTTGCAGCCACTCCCCAGCACTAGCATCACCACCTCAGCTCCACCTCATGTCATCAGGCATTAGATTCTCATAAGGAAAGTGCAACCTAGATCCCTCGCATGTGGAGTTCACAGCAGGGTGAGTGCCCCTCTGAGAATCTAATGCCTCTACAGACTGACAGGAAGTGGAGCTCAAGTGGTGTAAGTGAGGGGGGCAGCTGCAAATACAAATGAAGCTTCACTTGCTCACCTGCTGCTCACCTCCTGCTGTGCCGCCCACTTCCTAACAGTCCCTGGCCTGGGGGTTGGGGACCCCTGGACTATAGAATGAGGTGCATCCTGCAAGGTGGCCAGATCTTCATCGGTACCTTTCAGGCTTTGGACAAGCATGCAAATTTGATCCTCTGTGGGTATGATGAGTTCAGGAAGGTCAAGCCAAAAATGTGAAGAAGTCAGAGCATGAAGAGAAGCAGGTTTTGGGTCTGGAATTGCTGTGTGATGAGAACTTCATTTCCATGAGGGTAGAGGAACCTCCCCACAAAGATACTAGAATTGCTTGAGTACCATTTGCAGGAACTTCAGGAGACCTTGAGGTTGGCAGGGCCACTGGCAGAGGAGTACCAGTGGTGGTTCAATTCCATGGGCTCCTGCGGGATTAGCAGGCCATGTCTGAGGGGTTGGGGTGCCCTCCCAGGAGGTAATTACTGCACAGGGACAAGGCCATGTCATAGATGCCACCATAGCAGCCACTGCCAGCATAATTGGAACCTCAACTCAGTACCCACCAGGTCAGGGGACCTCCCCCACCCCTGTGGAGTAGGCAAGTCCCCCCTAGGCATTATAGATCTTCCACCTGGTATGAGAGCACCCATGGTTTCCCCTGCTTGAGTGACACCAAGAGGTATCCCTCCTCCAGGAATGAGATCCCCGCCACCAAGAATCAGAGTTCTACCTCCCCTAGAAATGCATCTGCCAAGACCATAGGATACTATTTGTCCTTAGTCACTCTTTTCCTGCAGAGTGTCTTATGAAACTGCAGAATGTGAGCTTCTGTGTCCTCTTTGCTGCATTAATATGTGCTAATAAATGCATACAGCAACTAAACCATGAAAGAAAAAGAAATTAGCCATGGCTGGGTGGTTCAGTTGGTTGGAGTCTCGTCCCATATGCCAAAGGGTTGCAAGTTTGATCCCCATCAGGACACATGTGTAGGTTTCTGTTTGATCCTGGTCAGGGCACATTTGGGAGGCAACCAATGGGTTTCACATCAGTGTTTCTCTCTCTCTTTCTCTCTCTCTCCTCCTCTCTCTCTCTAAAGATCAATAAGACATATCTTTGGGTGAAGATTAAAAAGTTTTTTTAAAGAAATTAAATAATACCAGTGTTGTAAAATTAAGACAAAATATTCCTAATACATCTCCTCTTCCTACAAAATCAAACTAAACAAGGATTGTTGAAAATTCTATTTGTCTCTCTATATACACTTTTGCAGAATCCTAATACCCATAGTTCTGCTAACAAATATGTGTCAAGACTTATAGGTACACAGAATGGTCTGAACAATTACATAATCCTCCACATAAATTTCTCAGGCAAACTCTTCCTGAGAACTAAAGAGACCCATCTGTTCAGTTTCTCAGATGAAGTAGAAAGATGGTGCCAAATACACTAACAGTTTCAAAGATATGTAACTGGAAAATCAGATTTCTATGACTGAATGATGATTTACATGAACTAATGTCTTATTAAGTTTATTTTTCATGCATCTATCTTATATTGCTGCAATATAGAATTTATTGCCTGTAGTATAAGTAATTGTGCCCTGTGAGGAACTCTAATCTGCATGTGCACATTTATGTCACTGTGTGAGTGGCTATATCCAAGTGGACATACACACATTGTTGCCCTCTACCTCCAATGATGCCATGTAGGGTGAACACTGGCAGTCATGGTATCACAAGGATAGAATCAAAACTGACCATGTTTTCTTCAAGGAATATATATGCCACTGTAAAAGCAATGGAGTATATTTCAGGGAAGCATTGGGGAAAATAGGGAATTTTTGCAATTTGGGTTCAAATGCTCATACTCTTTTTTTTTTTTTGTCATGAAAAAAGCAAAGAGAAGTTTAATAATGCCACCAAACTGAAGGGGGTTGTTTGCTTACACACATCAGAGCCCAATAAAACATTAACAGGAGTTTGTACCAAAAAAGTAAAGGTTTATTTAAAGAAATGATGCCAAGCCAGGAGACACAGGTGAGGAAGTATTCTAAACCTGGCTCCTGATGGCCCTTAGTGGATGGGTTATATACGGAAAAAATCATTAATCATGGTGATTAATGCAGTTCAAGTTGTAAGCTCTACAGCTCAGTTGGAACCAGGGTTGGGAGGAGTTGATCCTTGTATCAGGTCCCAATGTCCACCATGGGATGGTTCTGTTCAGTTTTGTGTGGCCATGTTTTGTGGGGTCCTTGCATTTTCATGGGCCTGGCGCTGAAAAACAACTGAGGCCAAGATGTTATCTTTAGTTTGCCCTAAACTCTGTTCCCTTGCACAAGAGACCTGAGGCTTTATTCTTAAGACAGCCTGACCCTGACTGGCGCCTGATGTCCTGAGGGCTAATGATTAAGAGGGTGGACGTGCGGTATGTGCAGAGGTAGAAGGGCCTGGTTCAAAGGAGGCAAGTAAGTGATGATGTGACTACACTATGTGGCTTGAGCAAGTCACGAAATTCCTTTGAGCTTTGGTCACTTTTTCAGTAAATGTGTATAATAGTGGGATCTAAATCATAAGGCAGCAGTGAAAAGCAAATGATAGGTATAAAAGTATTTGGCAAACTACAAAGTGCTGTACACAGATCGCATGTTATGTTTCACTAGATAATTGTGATTCACTAGTATTGTAGTGACTGTATGACCTGCCTTTGAAATTTAATGTGCAGTTACTTTACCTCTGATTTTATCCTAGTTTAGATAAATTTATAAAGTTTACATTTTAAAGACAATATTTATTCTTGAAAAAGTAGTAGTTTGAAGGACAAAGTAAGGTTTCATCTTGGTCTTGCTTTGTGTCAGTTCAAAACATGTTGTTGTCATAATATGTAGACATACTTTTATAAAAGGGAAAACCAGTATCCATTACAACATTCTGAAGGCCATCTTGTAACTCTTTCTATTTTTCTCTGTCAGGTTTGGGGGAATTCGTACTGCAGATAATGCGATGCTCTCTCAGAGCAAAGAGGCAATTGTACTTCCAGAAACCTTCTTTCTTCACTGTGCCACCATGGTGGTACTTCTGGGAGAGGCCAACAGCCCCAGGTTTTTCTGACACACAGAAAGCAGGATTTCTCTCAGCCCTAGAAGCATCTCTGGTTGGCCCTCAGCTGTGTCCCAGAATCCTCTTCTCTCAGGTTCCCTAGATTTCCCTGCTAGCCTCCTTCAGCTATCTTGGTGCCTCCTATTCACTCAGTGGCTATTTTTCTTAATACAGAAACAGGTCCTTGGAGTGAACATCCTCTTGCAAGTACTCCAGTGTTTATACAAAATGGGGATGGAATCACAGAAATCCAGAGTTGGAGGGGATAGTGCCAGTTGCTCATTCTAAGGTCTCCCACATTATCAGATGAGAAAAACCTGCAGAGTGGCCCACTAATGAAAACAGATTAGAGATGTGGTAGCAAAGGTCCAGAGGAGATGAGTAACCTGCACAAGGCAAACCATAAGACATTATCTTTAAAGGCAGCATAGAGTTGTGAAAAGGAGACAGGACCAGAGTTTCAAATACCTGGTCCAGGTTCTGAATCTGACTGGGTTGTATCATAGACAAGCCCTTAGGCATCTTTGAAACCCAATTTCCTTATTTGTAAAAAGTAAATAAAATGCCCTCTTACAGAGTTGGTGTGAGTCTCAAATGAGAAAATGAATTTGAAAATAAGTTTTTAAAAATATATTTTATTGATTATGCTATTACAGTTGTCCCAAATTTTTGCCCTTTGCCCCTCTCCACCCACTACCCCCCATTCCATCTGGCAGTCGCCCCCTTAGCTCATGTCCATGGATCATGCACATAAGTTCTTTGGCTCCTCCATTACCTATACTGCTCTTAACATCCCCCTGTCTATTCTGTAACTACCAATTTGTACTTCTTACTCCCTGCACCTTTCCCCCCTTCCTCCCCCCACTCCCAACTGGTAACCATCCAAATGATCTCCATATCTATAATTCCGTTTCTGTTCTGCTTATTTGCTTAGTTTGTTTTTTAGATTATTTGCTGATATCTGTGAATTTATTGCCATTTTAATGTTCATAGTTTTCATCTTGTTTTTCTTAAATAGGTATCTTTACCATTTCATGTAATAGAGGTTTGGTAATGATGAACTCCTTTAGCTTTACCTTGTCTGGGAAGCACTCTATCTGCCCTTCCATTCTAAATGATGTTTTATTTTTTGGCAGTTCTCTTTCTTTCCCCTGTACCTCCCGAAGCTTCTCTTCTTTGTGTGTGTGTGTGTGTGTGTGTGTGTGTGTGTGTGTGACCTGACATCATCAATGGATGTATTTTTTTTCAGGGACAAAATAAGTATTAAAGTGTAAAATGTTTTTCACATATTAATTCTTCATTTTCATTCTTTTTAAACTTGTTTTGAAATAATTTTAAACATACAAAAAACTTGTAAGATTTTAACAAATTTCATATATCCTTCCCCCAGGTGAACTATTTGTTAACATTTTACTGTATTCACTTCTCTTTCTCTCATAGTTAGCATTTGTATGAGTGTATGTATATGTGTGTTTGTGTTATCATTTTCTCTAAACCATTTGAGGGTTGCAAACATAAAGGCTTTCCCCTTATTAATTCAGCATGCATTTGCTATAAACAGGCACACTGTCCTACAAAACCACAGCCTAACTATGAAAATGAAGGCAATTAACACTGATATGATGTTACTGTTTAATCCACTGACCCCATTAAGATTTTCTCTAACTGTCCCCGAAATAAAATTTTGAGGGCCAGCACCCAACTCTGGATCATGAGTTACATTTAGTTGTCATGTCTCTAGTGTTCCTTAATCTGGAACAATCTTCAGTCCCTCTTCCACATGACCTTGACAGTTTTGAAGAGTATAGCCTTTCTAGGAACTTTGCAAAGTGTCCCTCAATTCTTGGTATTTCTCCATCAGGAGATTCATATTCACTTTTGGTGGGAATACTTTGAAAGTGTCACTGTATTTTTATCAGTGCATCACAAAAGAAAGCACAGAATGTCCTTAAGTTCCATCCCTGGTGGTAGTAACTTTTATCAGTTGGTTAAGATGGCTTCTGCCAAGCTTCCCCACTCCAAAGTTAATTGTTCTGCACTTATTAAGAAATATTTAATAATAGTTTGCATTCTACTCAAAAGGAGTGCTTTTCATCCTTTTTTATTTATATCTTCATTTTGATCAGCATGGACCCTTGGATTCCTATTTTATTCAATAGATTAAATCTATTACTATCTTTATTTGCGTTCAAGCTCAAGTTTCTATTATTTGAAGTCAGGACCCATTTAAAGCTGGTTCTTGTGTCCTATTGACACGGTTACCTTATTCCTTGAGCCCTTTCTTTTTTTCTGTATCAATGAGAGATTCCAGGATCATCATGTATTTTTCGTGCCTTAACTCTGGAGTTAGGCATTTCTCCAATGAACACTCATTACTTTGGTGGAGAATTGTTTTCAGAAATAAAGATGTCAGTGTTGGGAATGCAAGTTGTTATTGACATTATAGTTAGTTCACTTCTAGAATAACTATATAGCAATATGGGCAAAAAGATAAACCCTAAAGCTTACATCATTCCATATATAAACATTAACCTGAGATAGATCAGAGACCTACAATAAAAACTAAAGCTATGAAACTTGCACCCATAAAAGGCAAACATTATAAATTGAACTTCATAAAATTGGAGAAATATATTGCTTATCAAAAGATATTGTTAAGAAAATGAGTAGACAAGTCACTGAATATATACAGACACATATACACTCCAATGACTAATACAGAGAATAGGTAAACATTTTAGAATATTAAATAGAACATATGTATCAAGAATATATGCATATATAAATACTCCAAAAAATTAACAATGAAAAAGACAAACAACCATTAGAAGACAGTTGGGTGGTTCCTTACAAAGCTAAATATACTCTTACCCTACTATCCAACACCTGCATTTCTGGACTTTTACTGAAATGAGATTTTCTAAAGAATTTTTAGGGAGAAATATTATCATATTTCTATATGATAATATAATGATGGACACATGGATGAGTACATTTCTTAATGCCCACAGAATATACAGCACAAAGAACAAAGAGTATACAACATAAAGAGTGGCACCTAATGTAAACTATAGTCTTTAGTTAATAATAATGTATCACTATTGATTCATCAATTGTAACATAAATACCACACAAATGCAAGATGTTGATAATAGGAGAAACTTTTTGAGGAGAGGTGATATGAAATATGGGCTTTCCACATGGTTTTTCTGTAAACCTAAAACTGCTCTAAAATTAAACTTTATTCACGAAAAACAAAAGGCAGAAAACTAATTTTTTAAAGGGGCAAAACTCTTGAATAATCTAATTTGCAAAAGAAGATACAGGAATGGCTAATAGGTATATGAAAAGGTACTTAACATCATTAGTATCAGAGAAATGCAATAAGAAAATATTTTATACTCATTAACTTGGATTTTTTAAAATGATAATCCCAAATAATGTTGAATATGTAAAATGACTAGAATTCTTATATACTGCTGGTAGGAATGTAAAATGATACAGCCACTCTAGAGAATTGTTTGGTAATTCCTTATACAGTTAAACATGTATCTACACTATGAACCAGTGATTCTCTTCCTATAATGAAAATATATATTTACAAAAGATTTCTACTAGAATGCTTATAAAGCATTGGAAACACCCCAAATGTCTATCAACAGAAGAATGAATAAAACACAGTGTGGCACATCCCTGCAATTAATACCACTCAGCAGACTACTAATACCCAGGACACAAAGGTGAATCCAAAAACCATTTTGTTGAGTGAAAGAAGCCAGTCATACCTGTATGGTTTAATTTATATAGAACTCAAAATAGGCCACAACCATTCCTCAGTGATAGAAATCAGAACAAAGGTTGCCTAGGGCTTGATATGCAAGGGAGATTGACAGTGCAGAGTCACAAGGAAGATTGTGAGGATGATGAAAGGGTTCTGTATTTTAACCGGGGTGAGGGTTGCACAGCTCTGAACAACTGTGTGAAGTCATCCAACTGAACACTGAAGATCTCTGCCTCGTAATTTATATACCTAAGTTTTTTTTAAAAGGCTGAAGAATGTGGAATATTATCTTCAGAAACCTTAACAAAAAAAGCTGACACAGTAATTCTAATAATAAAACAATCTGATATCTAAGTATGAAGATATGGAATGTTTTTAGCACTTGGGAAAAAACAAATGGAACATATTTCCCAGGAGTCATTTTTTAAGATACTGCTGAAATCCAAATTTTAGCTATATCTCTCTCAGAGCCCATTCAGGTATACAGGAGATATTCTCTTTTTGTATAATTTGTATATGCACAAATTTCAGTTTCCTTATATTGTAAGCTGAATTCTGCAACCCACCCACCCCCGCCCTATTCATATGTTGAAATCCTACAAAGTAGATGTCTCTCAAGAGCTTACTAGGAAGCTTCTGTGAATCTCACATCTATCTATGCATCTGGCTACAAATTCCAGTAGAGTAAAATAAATTTTTCTGTTCTAAATACCTTCTAAACCTCATGCAAGTGCCTCTCATTGGCAAACTTTAATTCAGAACCATTTAGGAGATGGGGATTCTTGGACATTGTTTGGCTTCTCTTCTGTGATACAAAGAAAAACTTTAAATAGTTTGATGTTTGTGCTTGGTCGAAGAACGACTACTTAAAGACGTCCAATCCTTGGAATCTGTGATTATGTTGCCTTACATGTAAAAGGGACTTCACAACTGAAATTAAAGTTACCTTAAAATAGGGAAACTATCTTGGATTATCTACATGAGCCCAATGTAATCACCTGAGCCCATATTAAAAGTAGAAGAAAGAAGGAGAGGAATAAATCAGAGACATGCAGGAGAGATTCAAAATGTGAGAGGGATTCCAAAGTACCATTGCTGTTTGTGTAGATGGAGAAAGGGAGCCAGGAGCCAAAGCACACAGGTAGCCTCGACGATATGTCAGCCAACAAGGAAACGACAGGGACTTCATTCCTGCAATTGTAACAGCTTGAATGTGCAAGGAAATGATTTTCACTTAGAGCCTCCAGAAAGGAATGCAGGTCTGCTGACTCACTGATTGTTGCCTAATGAGCAACTTGTCACACTTTGGACCTCTAGAACTGTAGGATAATAAATCTGTATTGTTCAAGCCACTGGTTTGTGGAAATTTGTTATGGCAGCAGTAGAAAACTAATGCAGTTGTCATCCTGCATTCAAAAGACATCCAGAAAAACTAGCAAGATGAGTGAAAACTCTAGCAAAAAGACTAACCGTAAGTTTTGAATCCATTAAAATGTAGGGTTTAAAATATAACAGACATGGAGACTATAGTAACAGATAAAACATAAATCCCATAAACTCTGATAATGTGGAAATAAAGAGAAGAACTAGAGTAAAATGGCTAATGTTCTTTACAGTAGTGAGTTCATCTTTCATAACTGAAGTCAAAACATATCATTCCAATTTGATAAAGTAATATATGTATCCAGATATTTTAAGAGATAATGATAAACACTTGGACAAATAACAAAATCAACTAAAATTTTAGTAGAGAGGTGGAAGAGAAAGAGGAAGAAAGTAGATATACACTAACTCCATCACTGTTAATTATAGGTAACAAATACTATCTAAAATAACAGGATTTTTAAAAATTCATTATAATGAAAGGAAAACTACTAGATTAAAAATGTAATACTTCCAAAGCATTGGAAGAAATACACAAAAAAATCAAAGAAAATATATTAAAGGCAATAGAAACAGAAAGCAGAGCATACAAAAATCTGACAAATGTAAGTCCCTAAGTGCCTGCCATTTCAATAAATAAAACCAGGCAAACTCACTTTTTGAAAGACAAAAGCTTTCAGATAATATCATGTAGGAAAACTCAGTGTACCCCAAATAATGTGACTCAGCAACATTGACATTAAATGATGAGAAGAGTGAAACCATACAAATGCATGCAAAAAAGAAAGCAGGTTGCATAATTTTAAAATCAGGCCTGTTGAATTTAGGGCAGGAAAAAAAGCATTAAAATAGAAAAAAAATGTGGAATGCTTTATCATGATAAAGGATGAAATTCCTAAGAAAGATCCAATAATTATGAAAATCTATGTGCAAAATTAGATAGCCTCAATTTTATCAAACAAAATGCCAGGGAATAAAATGAGAAAGATAAAAACATATGAGTAGTAAAGGTTTGAATTCTTCTCTCTCTCAGTTCATGATAGATTGAAAAAACAAAATGAAACACAGAAACTGTCAGTATCATAATAAGTAAAGTAAACCCAATTGCTAAATGTTATAGCAGACATATCCATGGCAGGGAAAGAGCTAAACTTCAGTTTCTCAGAGTCCTAATGTGTTGCTTTGCTGCATCTAAACCTATGATGCCCTCTAAGGCAATAACACACACACAAAGAAACAATAAATTTGGACTCCTACCTCAGACCACATATGAGTAACTCAAAATGGAACAAAAACCTTAATATAAGAGCTAAAACCTTAACACTCTTAAGAGAAAATATAGGTGCAAATCTTTATGACCTTGTATTTGGTGATGATTTCTAAGAAGTGACATCAAGCACACAAGTGATAAAGGGGAAAAAAGACAATTTGGATTTCATAAAAATTAAAAACCTTTATGACTCAAAGTACACTATCAATAAAATGAGTAGACAACCCACAAAATGCAATAAACTATTTATATTATATTGGATAAGTACTTAATAAACAATATATAAAGAAATCTTACAAGTCAATAACAAAAGAAGAAAAATCTTAATTGCAAAATGGCTTTAAATAAATATTTCTCCAAAGAAGATATACAATTGGCCAATAAGCACAGGAAAAGATGCTCAACATCATTAATCATTAAGAAAATGCAAATCAAAATCATAATGAGATACCACCTCATACCAACTAGGATGGCTATAATAATAATAAGTATTGCTGGAGATATAGAGAAATTGGAACCCTCATTCATTGCTGGGAAGAGTGTGAAAGGTATAGTTGCTTTGGAAAAAGGTGAATTATATGATAGGTAAATCATCTCAATAAAATCTACATATACATTTATATTAATGAGTTCTTCTTCATGTATTGTATATGAGGTCTGTCCAGAAAGTTTCCAGTCATGCACTATGGAAAATACATTTATTGAAGAAGATACATGAAACATTGTACATAGGACAAGGACACCTCAGTCCCCTTCAAAGTAGGTACATTGGGACCTCACCCAGTTCTCCCAATCCCCATCAGCTGCCCTGTCATATTTTCCTGAATCTCACTGATGGTCTGAAATCTCTTCCCTTTGAGAAGTGATTTTAGCTGTGAGAAAAGCCAGAAGTCGCAGGATGCCAAATCTGTGCTGTACGGGGGTTGAGTCAACTGTGTGATTTGATGTTTCACCAAAAACTCTGCACAAGATGTGATGCATGAGTGGGCATGTTGTTATGATGTAGCTGCCAATCACCAGTTGCCCATAGCTTCGGCCTTCTGAATCATCCACATAGTTTCTGCAAAGGAATTTTCAAGCTTCATGCAAAATTTGATGCAGATTTGTTACTCTACTTGCTCGGTCATTTTGAATGCGATGGACACACAGTACGCATGTTCACTTATCAGCATGTACCACCCCCACTGACTAGTAAAATGAAGACATCATTGTTCAGGCATGTGCATTCCAGTCCACTGTCCTTGGCTTCCAGGTTACATCAATGATGCACAAATTGTTCTCGTTATATTAACAATGGCTGGACTTTTTCTGGACAGACCTTGCACAGTATATGCTTCTTCATATCATATAATATATATAAAGAAGCCGTCATGGTTACACTCAGAAGTTTAGTGTAGGGTTATGCAGTGTGGCAGGCCATGAACATTGTCACTGATCTGCTGCCTCACCTTATTGACATATGTATTAGAGTCAGGCTTGTAGCCTGATAGATTTTCAGCTTCAATATCTCTGACTTTTGGACCAGGTATGTGTTTAGTTTACTGAGGACAGACTTTGACTTCTCTTGACGTTCATCTGCATTATCAAAGGGACAGCTAATCCTTGTAGATTCCAGTTTGTCCTCCCCCTCCCCATTTTACATGCACCCTTCCTTCCAAACTGCCCGCTCTGTTATCTTCAGGGCAAACACAAGACTAAGAAGCAACAGATATATAGTGATCACTTTACCAGTTCTCACAAGAGCACACATTCAAATAATTCCTAATATAAATGCTTTATCCTATGTCATTTGCAATAGTTCTGATGCAGTTGTTCTACAAGTCTGCTTCTTAGTGTCTCTGTATCGTCTCTGACATCTATCTGCCTGAAAACATGGCTGGCCACTTTGCTTCCCACATTGCCACACTACATGGCAGTCTCTCAGATGTAAATTCTATCACCTTATGTCTTATGGTAATATTCTCTCAAAGCAACAGTTTATACCTTAGCTGTTCCCTTAAACCGTACTTCGCTACTCCCACTCTCTTTTATATAATAAGAGAGCAATATGAAAAATAATGCTTATCAGTTTATCGATTTAAATGTACATTATTACGATTCTTTTTTTGTGGTCCAATTGTTCTGTGCTCTGTCTTATAAGTTCTCTCAGTCTATGAACTTTTTTATTTGAAATGAGATTTTTTGTGTATTTTTGTCTTCATTTTTAAATCCTTTTTACTGTTATTCTCTTACAGTTGTCCCAATTTTTTCCTCTTTCTTCTCCTCTGCCCAGCCCACCCCCACTCCCACAGTCAATCCCCACACCGTTGTCCATGTCTATGGGTCATTTGTACACATTCTTTGTCTAGTCCCTTACCCTTCTTTCCAACATTGTCCCTCTTCCCCATCCCCTCTGGTCACTTTCAGTCTGTTCCATGTTTCCATGCCTCTGGTTCTATTTTGCTCACTTGTTTGTTTTCTTGGTAGGTTCCACTTATAGGTGAGATCATATGGTGTTTGTCTTTCACTGCCTGGCTTAGTTCATTTAGCGTAATGCTCTCCAGTTCCATCCATGCTGTCACAAAAGGTAGCAGTTCCTTCTTTCTTTCTGCTAATGTACCCCTACATTCATAGCAGCACTACAGTTGTCCCTCACTATATCACAGTTCACTTATTGCAGCTTCACTGTATTTCGGGTATATATATATATATATATATATATATATATATATATATATATATAATTCTGTATTGCAGAGTTTTCACTATATCATGGGATTTTGTATGCTTCACTGGTGAGTACTCATATAGAATTTTATATGTTGTTAAAATTATGTAGGTTTTGGAGTGTAGAAAGTATTTAAGAGCATATGAAGTGTTTATGAGAGTGTGGGAAAGGTTAATAAGAGAGTGGGAAAGGTTTATAGGAGTGTGGGAAGGGTTTATAAAGCCTTAAAATATACATAAATAATAAAATAAATATAATGCTGCTACTTCACAGATTTTCACCTATTGTGGGGGTCTCTGGAATGTAACTCCCATGATAGGTGAGGGATCACTGTATTTACAATAGCCAAGTGCTGGAAGTAATCTAAGTGCCCATCAATAAATGAATGGATCAAAAAACTGTGGTACACTTACAGAATGGAATACTATTCAGATGAAATGAGATTTTTTACATCAATTTCTTTTCATTAAAAGACAATACATTATATCCTGAGGCAGAGTGGAGGTAGGGAAATATTAGTGTCCACACAGGGATTTCACACCAGTGAAAACCTGGTAATTTCTCTGCTACTTTTGGATGGACTTATTTTGACAGGTTGATAGCCACTCTTAGAAGTGATCTACAGAAACCTTAGACATGGCAAAAAGTGGGGATAACTCTATGGAGTTTATGCTAATTTCCCATGAGATATGATTTTCCTTTAATTTAAGAAATGCTACTTTGCTTTGCCTCAAAGACAATAGAAAATTATAGTTTAGAGAAAGAAATGACCAAAATAAACCCCAAAGCATTCAGTTTTTCTGTATTAAAAAGCCCATCTGGAGAATATTATGCTAAGTGCAATAAGCCAGGCAGTGAAATACAAATACCATCTGATCTCACCTGTCAGTGGAACCTAATCAACAAAACAAACAAGCAAGCAAAATATAATCAGAGGCATTGAGATAAAGAACAAACTGACAGTAACCAAAGGGCAGAGGGAGAGAGACAGTGAGGGAAAATAGGGGAAGGGTCCTCAAGGAACATGTATAAAGGACACATGGACAAAACCAAAGGGGATAGAATCGAGGGTGGGAGGCAGGGATGGGTGGGGGAAAAGGGAGAGTGGGGGGGGGGATTGGAGACAACTGTATTTGAACAATTTAAAAATGTTTAAAAAATCAACAAATAAAATATTTTTAAAAAGAATGGCCCATAAACCATTGAATTAATTTGTTCTACTTCTATCGCATCATGTAATAACTTCTTTTTTGTGGTGGGAATAATTAAGATCTAGTCTCTTAGCAAGTTTGATGATTATAATATAATACTGTATCTCTATTCACTATAAGGTGCATTGGATCTTCAGGACTTGTCTGTTAGTTGCAAGTTTGTAGAGCTAAACAACATCTCTCCTATTACAACAACTCTGAGCCTCCGGTAGTCATCATTCTATTCCTTATTTTTATCAGTTTGATTTATTTATATTCCACATACTATAAGTGATAAACAACCTAAATACTTATCCATTATTAATGGATAAAGAAGATATCTATATCTATATAGAGAGATACAGATGATAGAGATAGAGAGGTAGTGGAATATTACTCAGCCATGAGAAAGAAGGAAATCCTGCCATTTGCAACAATATGAATGAAAATGGAGGACATTATGTTCAGTGAAATAAGACAGACAAAGACAAACACTGGATGCCTATTATTTCAGATCTGGAAGGATCCTTGGAGGCTATTAAGTTCAAAGGCTAGAGTTTGTAGAATTGTTCCATTAGCCAAACTAGAGGGAGAAAATTATTATCAGAGGAAAGAGTTGTAGGCACTAGTGAAGAAATAACCTCAGGAACAAGTGAACGTGATTGAAGGATGGTGTATGACTTCAATGATTTCTGCTATATACCCATAAATGTAGAGAGTTGCCTTATGCACTTGGGTCTAGGCCATCAACATCAGAATCACACCACTTCCAGTCAACTCTAGATCTATGTGAAAGGACATTGAGAAGGAAATGTGGACTTTTATTAGCAAGATTCTTATTTAATATGTGGACCTTCTTACCATATCCTAATCTATTCAGGTCAGAAAACTGTACTTCAGATATGACTATTTTTTGACACTTTCCTCTACTTTGTTTCCATTTTTATTTCTCTCTGGCATTAGAAAAACTGTTTATTTTGAAAATCCCAGTTGGTCATACCTTGGAGAAAAGGAAGACACTTTCTAAAAACTGTTTATTTTTTGGTCAGAAGGAAAGCAGGTATAGTCTCTTTCTCTTGACATGGAGTATAATAAGAACAGTAGGAAGAGAAATGCCCAGGAGAAAGGCACAAACTCAGAGTGAAAGATCTCTTGGCTACAACCTTGAAGAACTGTAAAAGGGTAGCAACAGTGTAGTGTAGTGATAAGAACACTGGGAATAATAATAAATTTAAGTTAGAGAGCTGGCTATGCCATGTGACTTTAGGTAAATCACCTGACCTCTTTACTATAGCTTCCACTTTGGAAAGATATAGATAATATTGCCAAACTTGAAAATTTATTATATTAAATAAGATTATATATATTAAAGTAGTATATAGGTAATAGTCATTCAATGGATGTTTATTGTTATTACTATCAGAATGTGGGTTAAATAAAGTATTTTATCTGAACATATTATGATAGCTTCTTGGACAGATCATTCTTGACACAGAAATGTTCGGTGCATGGGGGCCTGATATAAGTTTTTAAATATCAGTTTGGGATGTTGGCCTTTCATGTGAACTTTGTCATAATGGAAGTCCTCTTCAGTCAGAAATTACAACTCTGTGTTCATTACAATTTGTGGCTACTCCAGATGTATTCATGGTATAAATGGCACACCTATTACCCACCACGAATATAATTTGAATTACCCAGTTGAGCTGGAACTAAATCAACTTTTCCAAAAATGAATCATAGTCCTTACTAATTCACTTTAACTTCTGTTCATTATGCTTGTAATTGTGGCTGGTACACTTATTGAAATATTTTCATCCAATTGAAGATTCTCTGAACCAGTTAGCATAAGCTAGATACCCAGCCTCTATCTGATCTTCTAATATTGAGCAAGAGTGGGGAGCTGAATGCCAAGAAAGTTCTAGGCTTTGATAATCATGGTCCTTTGTGTAAGCCACCTAAGAGGAAAGAGGATATTGTCCATCACTTTTGTAAATTAATAGACATTGCATTCTAGGGCAGTTTTAGGTCGACAGAAAAATTGAGCAGAAGGTACATCTCTCTCATTTTTCTCTGTCACGCAAACCTGATGTTGAGCTCTTTCAGGTGTGAAGCGTATTGTCTGCTCCTTTCACTTCTGAAAAATTCTATTTCAATTCCAAATCTGCTCCAAAATGAAATATCATTTAATAATCACATATTACTTCCTATTATGGGCTCATCAAAACTGCAACTTTATCCTACTAATAACCATTTGCAAAGAAGAAAAAGGATTAAAAATGTAAGATTTGCAATTCCAAATAAGAAAAATATCCGAGAGAGATTCCATGAAATCTGTGCCAATAAAAACAGCAACCTGAGTTCAGGAAACATAACTAGCTCTGCGAACTGAACAAGTCACTATACCTAGTGAAGGCCCACTTCCCTCAGCGGCAAAAGGAAGGAGTGGGACCAGCTCAGTGGCTCTCACCCTTGACAGCTGCACATTGTTACCTGCTAAGATGTTTTCAGCCTCACTGAGGCTGACCCTCAAGAACAGTTTGCATAATATAGAGATCATCTCTTCCTTAAAGGTTTGACAGAACTTATGTTCAAGCTGCCTGGGATGTGTGCATATGGGTTTACATGTGTGTGTTGGTGTAGTTTTCACAGGGAGATTTTTATCTACTGCACTTTAGTTTTCTCTACTGATTCGATTTCTTTCGTGGTTACAGGTTTACTCAGGTTGTTTTTCTAGGAAATTATCCATTTCATACATATTTAAATGCATACTGGCATAAAGTTGTTCATTAGTGTTCCCGTGTGCCTTTTTTTGTCTGCTTTATCTGCATTCATGTTCACATTTTCACTCTTAATATTGTTTGTTTGGCCCTTTTGTCTTTCTTTTGGATCCATTATCTCCAGAGTTTTACCCATTGTATTGGAATTCTTTTAAAAAAACAACTTTTTGTTTTTCTTTTCTGTTCTTCATTGTTTCCTTTTGTTTCTGTTTGATATTTATGTTATTTTTTACATTCTTTGATTTGATTCTGATGTTTATTTTCTAATTTCTTGTGTTTCCTTCTGTTCATTAATTTTAAGACTTTCCTCTTTTCTGAGATGCATTTGAGTTTACAAACTTCGCCCTTATTACAGCTTTGGCTATATCTCACAATGTTTAATATGAAGTATTTTCATCTTCATTCATTTTAAAATGTGATTTGATTTCTATTACAGCTTTGTCATTGTTCCATGATTTTTTAGAAATATATTTAATATTTATGAATATATTGAATTATCTTTTAGTTGTCTATTTTTGTTATTTTCTTTCATGTTAAACAAAACAAATACTATCTTGTCTATATGAAATTAGTTGCTATTTGTTAACATTTCCTTTCTAGGCTAAAACATGGGCAATATTATTTTCTTGACAGAACCTCATTTATTTATTTTTACATAATATCATTTTTCCATATTTACTGAGATATGTTGGAAATAAAAAGTATATGCAGCATCTGGCAGAAATAACACCTGCTTGAGTGTGGTTAGTAGGGTAATAATATGGGTGTAGTAATTTATAGTTTTAATTTCAACATTCCACCTAAAA
Organism: Tonatia bakeri; assembly: GCA_004024845.1. Classification (NCBI taxonomy): domain Eukaryota; kingdom Metazoa; phylum Chordata; class Mammalia; order Chiroptera; family Phyllostomidae; genus Tonatia; species Tonatia bakeri. The sequence goes on along the minus strand of PVIA01003571.1, from coordinate 61,199 downwards.
TGGCATATTATGTGCTTGAGTGTGATATTGTTATATTACAGAATTACATGCTAATGATTTTGTAATAAAAAAATTTATAATAAAAAGGGGTGTTGTTTGTGCCAGACCCTGTATATTTAATTGATGTTTTAATATATGCATACATTGTGAAATAAAAACAACAATCAAGTCAATAAACATATCCACCACCTCAAATAGCTATCCCTTTCCATTTTTTTTTAATGTGGATGAAGTTGGAGGACATTATGTTAAGTGAAATAATCCAGAATCAGAAAGACAAATACTGCATGGTCTCACTTATATGTGGAATATAAAATAGCCAAACTCATAGAAGCAGAGAGTAAGTAGAATGACGGTTTTCAGGGGCTTGGAGGAGGGGGAAATAGAAAGATATTGATCTAGGAGTACAAAGTGTCAGTTATACAATATGAATAAGTTCTGAAGAACTAATGTACAGCGATATTAATAATTTCTGGATATCTAAAGTACAACAATGTGGACATAGTTAACAATACTCTGTTGTATACTTGAACTCTACTAAAAGGGTAGATTTTAAGTATCCTTATCACCAACAAAGTTTAATTTTTTAATAAGTTGTTTCAATTGTGTTCTAAAAATAATTTATTCTCTAATTATTGGGTAGGAGATATGTCTGTTAGATAAAGCTTGCTAATTTTGTTGTACAAATATCCTATAGTCTTAATATTTTTACTGCTTGATTCATTAGCTTCTGAGAGATAACTATTAAAACCTTTCACCATCATCATAGATTTATGATTTTTCTCTGTAGTTCTGATATTTTTGGTGTTATATGTCTTAATACTATATGTTAGGTGCTTATAAATCCCTAATAATATATATTTAGTATATCTTTTAGCTTAATAGTATCTTTAATGTTACTTTTGGACTTAAAATATATTTCATTTGATATTGATATATCAATGGCATATTAATCCTGATGTATTTCCTTCCATTCCTTTATCTTTAGTCTTTCCAGGTATTTGCATTTTAAGCATATCTCTTGTAAATGAAATATGGCTAAATGTTTTTATATGCAATGTAAGAACCTTGATTTTAAATGGCAAATATAGACATTTACATTTATTGTGATTACAGATATATTTGGATTTATTTCTATCATTTTCATTTTGTATCCTCTCCTCTTCTATTTTCTTTCTTTACCCCTCTTCTTTTCTGCATTCTATTTACTAATCCACTCTTCTTTGTTTATCTTTTTCCCTACCTACTGGTATTTAAAGAGTACATTTTATTTCCATTATTTTAGTTATTTTTAATATTTTAAATAAGTGACTTAAAGTCTAAATTTTAGCAGCACCTGTACCCTCCATTGGACAATTCAAAAACCTTAGAACATTTTTACAGAGATCATTTTCTTTCATTCTTAGAGATCTAGTATTTTAATTCCATTTGGTTTTATACCCTCTAAAATTAGCCAGAGTTATTGTTTTATGTAGTCCATGTTAGATTAACACATATTTATTACTTTCTTTTTCACAATTGCATTTTATATCTCACTCTTTCCTTCTGAGTTTAATTTTTATATTTATAAAGTTGTTTGTTTAACAGTTATTTCACCAGATGTCTATGATCAGTGAAATTTCATTCTTTATTTTTTAAGTCTATTCATTTTGAGTCAAAAGGTAGTTCCAGTTTTAGTTTTTGGGGGAAATTCCATACTGTTTTCCACAGTGACTGCACCAATCTGCATTCCCACCAACAGTGCACTAGGGTGCCCTTTTCTCTACAACTTTGCCAGCACTTGTTTGTTGATTTGTTTATGATGGCCATACTCACAGGTGTGAAGTGGTATCTCATTGTGGCTTTAGTTTGCATCTCTCTGATGGCTAGTAATGCTGTGCATCTTTTCATATGTCTCTGAGCCCTTTGTAAGTCCTCTTTGGAGAAGTGTCTGTTCAGGTCCTTTGCCCATTATTTAATTGGGTTGTTTGTCTTCCTGGAGTGGAGTCATGTGAGTTCTTTATATATTTTAGAGATAAATCCTTGTCCAAAGTATCATTAGAAAATATGGTAGGATTATACGCTAAGGATCCTGAAACATCAATTTAAAGGAACCCATGCCCCCCAATGTTCACAGAAGCATAATTTACAATAGCCAAATGCTGGAAGCAACCGAAGTGCCCACCAGTAAATGAGTGGATCAGAAAACTATGGTACATTTACACAATGGGATTCTATGCAGCAAAAAGAAAGAAGGAGCTCCTAACCTATGCAACAGCATGGACGAATCTGGAGAGGATTATGCTAAGTAAAATAAGCCAGGTGGTGAAAGACAAATACATATGATCTCACCTACAAGTGGAACCTAATCAACAAAACAAACAAGGAAAATACAACCAGAGACGTTGGAATAAAGAACAAACTGACAGTTACCAGAGAAGAGGAGGGAGAGGGATAATGGAGGAAAGGCAGTCAAAAAGCGTGTATAAAGGACACATGGATAAAGCCAAAGGGGGTAGGTCCCAGGGTAGGAGGCAGGGATAGGTAGGTCAGGGCATAGTGTCATAAAAATGGAGACAATTGTACTTGAACGACAATTTAAAAAAATAAAAGTCTGTTCATTTTTACATTAGAAATTGGTTAGACTTCTAGATTGACAATCACTTTCTTCCATTATCTGAAGGAATGATTTCATTGTCTCCTGGCTTGTCTTACTGCTTTTGAGAATGGTCTGTGATTGCTTTGCTGATAATCTTCCTTCCTCTGGCTGCTCTTAATATTTTTCCCTTGTTCATCTGCAGTTTCATTGTTATATGTCCCCAAGTACTCACAGTTTTATTTATCCTCTTGTGACTTATTATACTCCTAGAGTCCTAGCATTCATTATACATAAATTAGAAAAATACTTGAATATCGCCTGATCCCTACTGTATTTTCTCTTTCTGGAATTTCTACTACATGTATATTGAAATGTCTTCTTCTATCCTCCATGTCTCCTGATATATCTTTCATGTTTTCTATGTCTTTATATCTCTGAAATAAACTCTGGATAATCTTTAAGTATTCTGTCTTCTAGTTCAAGAGTTCTAAACATATTATATACAGCTGTGCCCAATGTAATGTGATTTTAAGTTTAAAGACTGTCAATTATTTCTGGAAGTGCTATTTGGTTCTTTTTCAGATATACTCATTCCATTTCTATTTCATATTGTCTTGTTATTTCTTATGGTTTTAATTTCAATTAGATCTTAAATCATCATAAAATTTATTTTATAGTCTCTCAGACTAGCTTAAAATATCCTGAGTGGATACGGGAATGAGGAAAGGAAGCGAAGCCTCCATTATTGCTATGTCTGCTGATTCTCACTCATAATGGATTGTTTCCTCTTGTATTTTTAAATTTTGAATTGTAAGTCTTTATCTGCTGAGTTTTGTATGAAGAAATTGTGGATCACCTGAACTGGAGGCCTATCCCTTTGGGATGAGTTCATAATTGCCCATGTCCAGGATAGCAGCCACTCACTCCAAACCCCATGCTAATTTTTTTAGCATGGAGTTTCTTGAATCACACAAGTGGCATGTGGCTTTTAACCCAAATCCACGTGTGGTGCAGACCTAGGGTTTTGAATTGATAAATGAGATATTTTTATATATTTTTTTCTGCCCAGAGACATGAAAAAGCAAAAAAAAAAAATCTCTTGTCATAATACTAGACTGTTGAAAGTCTTAATTTTTTTCTTTTCTCATCATTCGTTATTTAGCTCTTTGGCACTCCCAGCTTTAATCCTATATCTTACTTGAAATTGTTTACCTTGCGTGATTCCAAGTCCTGATCTCCTATCCTCAGGCAGGTGTTAAAACCCCCAACCCTTAGAGTACTGATATGCACAACCCCCTACCATCTCTATCCCTGCTATAGTTACAGCATTAATTCATTTATTTCCTGTTCTGGCTTTTAGTTTTCACAATTTCTGACACTAGACGCTATGACCTCAACTAAATTCACAAGAGATTTTTAAAAAATCCAATTCAGTATTACTAGGTAGGTATTCATTACAGGAATATTTTCAAATCTGTTTATCTGCCATTATGCTGCAGTCAAAGTCTAATTATCTATTTTGGTTGTCTGTCATTCACAGCAGACTGACAGCTGCCCCCAGTTAAAACTGGTGTCAAGACTTCATGGATTATGTGGCATGGGCATCCCAGGCATTGGTAGCAGAATGTTAAAAGGCATGGAATGAAAAAAATCTATGCTGCTTTCTGGGAATAGTCCAGTGTGGTTTATGTTTTCATTGTAGGTAGAGGAAGCTATGACAAGTGTCAATGATTATGGCTATTTCATATCATAATAAAGCATTTGGATTTAACTATAAATGACATTGAAGTCATGAAAGAGATTTAGCAGTGGAATGTGACAGTCAGATGTGTTACAGGTTGATTAATTCATTTTTCCAGGGGTTGAATTGAGTGTGACAGACAGTGGATGTGGGGAGACCAAGAAAATGACCACCACAGTCCAGGAAACAGTCAAATTTTAGTCATCCTGTGCTCAGGACCACAGTTTGACCCCTAGGTTACTAAAGCACTGAGAAGATATTTTATAGAAATGTGTTGTACACACATACACCCCCTATGCCTTCTCCCAAATTTTAAAAAAAACTTAGCATGTTTATGCACTCAATAAGTCATTAACTACTGCCTAATGGAGTCAACAAAGCAATCTGCTATTCCATAGCCCCACTCCAGATACAACATCAAGCCCTTATGAATTATATTAATTTTCCCAATGGCATGAAAAGAAATTAAATTTAAAATAAATAAAAGAAAAGAAAACTACTGGGACAACCTGAGTCAGAAAAGTGACTGCATGCTTGTCTGTGGGAACAGTGCTCACTTCATTTGGGGGCCCTTCAGCTAAGCTGTATGGCTATCCAGGCATCTACTGTGTCACTAAATCAATTGCCTGTATGGAAAATTAGCCCCTTCTATCAGTGAATTCATAAGGGTGTGAGAGTTATACCTCCCATCAAGTTACTCTAAGACCTAAAATAAAATTCTTCCTTATATAAAAATGTATTGTCTTCCTTAAGTAATGCATAATGGATAATTTCTGTAGGAGAAAGGATGGCTGTCGAGATCAGTCTGTTTTCTGAAGCTCCCATCTATTCTCTGGTGAATACCTTTCAGCACATATTCAGGTTTGCCTTTCTCAGGCAATTCCCTAGGTTGTCTGGTGGCACAGAGATCTAGTTGTGTCTAAAGCTGTTTCAGTCTCTTCAAGCAGCGACTGAAGACAGGGTGAGTCCACACCACTTGGCTCAGAAGGGACAAAGGTATATAAAATATACCCATGTAGGCACAACATGACATTTTCTTTTAAATAGTATGCACTTGTGGTCTGCAACATATTTCAAGAATATTTTCTACCTCATTTGGACAAGGTTCTTTTCAGTAAATGAGCTGTATAAACATGCAATGAATAGGATGAGATTGAGGAAAATGGAGACAATAGTATTCGAACAATAATAAAAATGATTAATAAAAAATAAAACATAGTAAGCAGGCTACGCATGCCACCATCTACATACTGTTTATTCAGCTAAGAGTAGTGTAATTTTTTATTTTCACTTTTGCAGAAAAGAAAAAACACACTTTTAATTTCTAATCCTTATTTATCCCATTCATGGTTTCTAAGGTTCATGAACACTTCTTTTTTTTTTTTCTTATTTACAATAATGGTCTTGTTGCTTTCAGATATGGCTTCTATAACAGGAACAGAAAGGTTTCCTTAAGAATACTCCACCAGCAGTGGTGAGCAGTTCTAGGAAGGAAGAACATGGAGACACTCAGCTATCATGACAATTATGGACAAAAGTCAGGTACTGTGGGTCACTCTTGTGTAGCAGGCTGTGTTTTCAGTGAGTGCAGCGTCATTGGCTACTACTCTCTCTTCTGGACAAGTGGTTTTCAGTAAGTGTCATTCATTGACCCTATGAGTTCCCTATCTTTTGTGCATTCATTTGGCAGTTATGTATTGCACTCTTAATATTTACTATGCTCCAGAGGCAATATAACATGAAGATTTGAAGCAAGAGCCCTGTAGCTGGGCAGTCAGGCCAGGTTCAAATTCTGGCTCAGGCTTTTGTGACCTTGAGCAATTTGCTTAATTTCTGTGCCTTGCTCTATACATCTGTAAATTGGAGGATAATAGTGCCTCTTAGAGTATTTGTTAAGATTAATCACTTAATATATAGTCAATTCTTAGAAATGTCACAAACACTAACACACTGGTTATCATTGCCAGGCACTGTTAAGCCCTGAGGATATGGTTGTCAGGGTTCCTACTCTCAGGATTCTCAAAATCCACATGGGAAAACAGATATCTAAACTGTCATAACAATAAAGTATTGGCAAGTGTTTTGAGGTGGAAGTGCAGGGGATTATGCAAACCCCTATGAGGAGGACCTAATGAATTCATGGATGACTTCTGGAGAATCACTGGAGTTAAGAGACTGTGCGTGCATGTGAGAAGACATGCACGTGTTGGATTCAATGGGGAGTTCAGGCAAACAAAAAGTCATGTATCAAAATCTGAAGGAGATCTAGATATGGTGCAGAGTAGGAAATGAGAAAGTTTTACTGGGCTAGACATAAACTGTGAATGAGTATGGCTTCTGGAGAACATGTAGGGATAAGGGCAAGAAATGAAAATGGAGAGGTAGTAGATAATGCAAAGCCTTTAAGACTTGTAAGAACATGCAAAATCTGATTAGCCTTTAAGAATCATATGCTCTCACCTTTAACTGGAACATAATCAACAAAAGAAAAAAGCAAACAAAATATAACCAGAGACATTGAAATTAAGAACAATCTAACGATAGCCAGAGGGGAGGGGGCAGGGAACAGTGGGGAGAAGGGTATTCAGGAACAACTATAAAGGACACATGGACAAAACCAAGGGGGGTTGGAAGCAGGGGAGGGAGGTGGGGATGACAGGGGTCAGGAGTCAGTAGTAGGGGTAAATGCAGACAACTGTACTTGAACAACAATAAATAATTTTTAAAAACTGACAGTAACCAGAAGGGAAGGGGGAGGGAAATAATGGGAAAAGGGAAAGGGTCATCAAGGAACATGTATTAAGGACCCATGGACAAAGACAAAGGAGGGAAGGATTGAGGGTGGGGTGGGGGGAAGCGGTGGTGGGAAAATGGAGACAATAGTATTCGAACAATAATAAAAATGATTAATAAAAAATAAAACTAGAATGTATGTAAAAAAGAATCTAGCATTCTTCCTGCTTTTTCTATATGAATTCTAACAAAGGACAAACAAATGGGACAAGTTTGTTTCTTTTAATGTTATTCTAGCTAATAAGTAAAGAAAAATGAGAATTAAAATATCACCATTCAAATGAAAAAATGGATTTAAGCAACAATTAGTGACTACTTATAAAATAAGGGAAAGTCAGACATTCTATCTGCTGGTGGAAGGACTCACACCATCTATGAACTACTATTGCCAAAGAACAAAAATGTTGAATACAAATCTGACTACCAATTTACAAGAAATAAGGAGACTAAGCAATATTTTGGATACCATGTAGCTACAGTAAGAAAAAAAAATGACTAGGAAACGCTTTTGAACAAATATCCATTTTCGTCTGCAAATAAATGTCAAAGACACAGAGGAAGTGAGTGGGAACATATATGTGTGTGTGTAAAATGAAACAAGAGGTAAAATGTCAATGTTGTGGACCATCCTTGGAGTCTGATTCAAAAAAACAACTAAAAACATAAGACAATAAGGAATTTGAACACTGACCAAACATGAGATGAGTTTAAATAATTGTTTTGGATGTCATCAGATGGACATTTTAAAAACAAAAGAATGTTCATATTTTAGAGATGCACCTGGAGACATATGTAAATACAATACTGTCTAGAATTTACTTCAGAACAATCCAGTGTGTGTGTTGGGGTTGGGCACAGAAATGGAATAAGAATGTCCATTTGTTGAAAATGTTAACATTTAGAATTGTGTGCATGGGAGTTCATTTTCTTATTACTTCTATTTTCATATTTATAGCTTGCTTTTTAAATTTGTCACAATAAAAATAAATACATCTAGTATATTTTTATAGTATGCTTTGTTGGTAATCATAGTGAATAATAACGATGACAAAGTGCCTTTCATCTGAGTACAGTGGTCCCTCGCTATATCATGGTTCACTTATTGTGGGCTGTAAAAAACCTGTGATACAGTGAAGCCACAATGAGTCAACCATGACATAGCGAGGGACAACTGTATACTTACTGGTGAGTACCCATATAGAATTTCATGTTGTTAAAATTACATAGGTTTAAGAGTGTAGAAAGTGTTTAAGAGCATGTGAAGTGTTTTGAGAGTGTGGGAAAGGCTAATAAGAGAGTGGGAAAGGTTTATAGGAGTGTGGGAAACGTTTATAAAGCCTTAAAATATATATAAATAATAAAATAAATATAACACCGCTATTTCATAGATTTTCACCTATTGTGGGGGTCTCTGTAACGTAACTCCTGTGATAAGTGAGGGATCACTGTACTGTGATGTTTTGATCCCTGTAAATGCACTTCAAATGCATTATTTCTCTGAATTTCCATAGTAAGCATGTAATATTTTCATGATTATTCCCATTTGTTTGATTTCAAAACCTTTACTCTTTCAACTATTAACCTTTCTGCCTAATTCTATCTAATTAGTAGTAGAATGTAACAAAAATTTCAGTTGCAACTTTATTAGTGAATAAGTACTTTTAATACTAATTGTTAATAATTGTTAAATTATAACATTTATTATTGCATGTCAAAGTTGTTTCTCTCCTGTTAGACATATTAAGCCCTCCTTTGTTACTACTAGAAATAATATGATACTGTATGAAGCAGCCTTATATACAAGTCTTGGATCTGCACCCTTGGTATTTTTAAGGAGAGTTTTAGGAGAGACATAACTATTTTAAAACTTTTGATGTGTATTATCAAAATGCTTTTTAGAAAAATTTTGCCAGCTTCCCCTAGCTGTTCATAGCAGTTTTAACATTATACATGGAGTTCAGTCTACTTTAGTCCCATCAGTAATCTCATTTTTTTGAAAAAAAGGAAAATTAAAAACAGAGATGAAAAATGCCATTTCATTTGTATGTTAATTTTCATTTACTTGATTAATAGAATCAGATATTTTAAATATAAGTTCATTTTTATGTGAAAAAAAGGACAAACTGACAGTAACCAGAGGGGAGAGGGCTAATGGGGGAAAATAGGGGAAGGTCCAGCAAAGAACATGTATGAAGGACCCATTGTCAAAGTCAAAGGGAGTAGGTTCCAGGGTGGGAAGTGGGGATGAGTGGGGCGGGGAACCATGGTGGGGTAAAAATGGAGATAACTGTACTTGAACAACAATTAAAAAATAAAATTTAAAAAAAGAATTTGAATTTTTTTCCTGGGATCAATGAGAAACCCCCGAAGGTTTCTAAGCAAGAAAATTATATTTTTTAAGTAATATAAATATCATTTAAGCTAAAGTGAACAGAGTATATCATTTATTTTAAAAAACATTGATTTATTAAGTATTTAAAGTGTGCTAGGACCTGTCCTAGACTTGGGGGATATAAGAGCAAACAAAACTTTAAAAAATACCCAGGTATTATAAGTTTTGAGTGGAGGAAGGGGAGAAAGACAATAAGCATACTAAATTCTACATATATATGGTATATTATATTTGTGTATACACATTATATGTATTGTATAGTACAGAGTATTATATAGAATGATAGAAGCACCATGAGAATTAAGACTGCTGCGGTGGGGGGGGGAGGGTGGCAAAGAGTTTTAAAAGGGCCTCATTTGAAAAAGTGACATTTAAGCAAAGCATTGATGGAGAGTAAGCCATCTACAGGGAAAGGGTCATTCCAGGAAGAGGGGATGACCAATGAAGGGGTTCTGAGGCAGAAGTGCACCTTTAAAAAAATAGAATAAAAGCTAAAGAGATTGGAATGCAGTAAGCCTGGAGGTATAGGACTTGAAGCAGAGAGATAATGACAGGGTGTGGAACCTTTGTGGGTCATGGTGCAATTGGCTTTGAAGAGGTGAGGAATCTTTGAAGGGTTTTGAATATAGGAGTGATCCAATATGACTTACACTTCAACAGAGTCATCCTGACTATTGCATTAAGAATAGATGGTGTAATGACATGTAAGCAGAGAGACCAGTTAGAATATTACTGTAATAATTCAGGTGAGAAATGAGGGTGACTTTGAACTCAGTGGCAGCACTATTACACAGACCCATGCCTAAAATGTGTTTTGCTCAAGTAAAGAGTTCAAATGAAAAACCACATGTGTTAAATATGAGATACTCTACCTTCCTATCTTATAAATATGCCTTTATCCTGAGATTTTTTAATGTATAAATATGTACATTTTATTTAACTGAACATTGGAATAACATTAAATATGACTACATTTATATATTATTGTCTGTGTCTGGGTGTTGTGTTAGTGATTGACAGTGTATGAATGACTAATAACATAAAACACATATAATTTATATTTTATTATGTCTAGTCTACAAAATTTTATTGGCTTTATTTCAGCAAATATTTTTGCATTATATTTATTCTATTCATGACAATGCCAGATTAGAAGTTCTTTCTTGCATCATTGTAGTGTTAATAGAGTACTAATAATTTCAATTTAGAAAAAATTTATCTGTGAGGCAGTGGCCACTGGAATTATAAATAAAATTGTTAAACCAATACTTAAGATTCATAAATTAACCATAGATTTTACTTACATTCAAATAGTGTAATGCAGTGCGTTTGACAAATTTTCATTATTGTAGAAAATTTACACTATATTTAAATTTCATCATTTTCCATAACTTATACAAATGTCACAAATATTTAATGTCTAGATGTCCACTTAAAGAGTTGAGATCATGCTTCCCCTAAGTCATGTGGAATTTTGAAGAAATTTACTTTTTAAATTTAAACAAATATGAATTGTTTAATATGACAAAGAATTCCTCAGCTTCCATGTTCAATTGTTTGTGAATACTTTACTAATTCATAACTCCCTTCAGTTAACACAAAAGGAAGCAATAAAATGGACACAGCACTACTGGGAAATAATATCTTATTCAAGAGTCTACTGCATTTATGCTATTAAAGAAAGAAGGGTTTGATAAGTTGATTTGCTCCTTCCATTATTTAGGAACTTCAACCTCCCAAATCTTCCCCACACTCTCATGCAGTGCCCATCTTAAAATTCAGCGACCATACAAGTTGTGAGTCTTCAGAGCATTTGTATAGTTATTTATGTTTTTTTTTTCAAGAATACAGAGTAAGTGATGTGTTTTTCTGGTTTCTGAGTAATATTTATCAGGAAAATGGAAGTTTAGAATTACAGATCATATTTCGACAGTGACATGTTTGTATACTGATGGGCATGATATAGTAGCATGGAGAAAAAATGATAATGTAGGAAAGAACAAGGAGAACTGCTGGAGCAATGTCTAGAATAAATGAGAAGGAATGACAACTAATGTATAAATCAGAATGAGCGGCTTGAGATAGATGCATGTATGCTGATCTACAGTAGTGGGTGGGAATGTGGAGAGTGTGGGGGAAGATGCCGGTAGGTGAACGGATGTTATGGTGGGAGTATGAGGGACCTCTCTTCTGACCACTGCAAATTTCTCAGTAAGCAAGCTCACCAGCCAATAGTAAGGGTGTGGTAGGCAGTTTTAGAAGTTTAAACTCAGAGAGGATATAGTATATAAAGTATGAATGCTGGAGAGTGACAGAGTGCTCAGATTACATTGTTTCCATCTGAGAATACTGGGCATGAATTTAAAGTTATTCCAGTGGCATGGGATGAAGTTATTGCAAAGCATGGCTGCATGATTTTATCCAGCCATACTCAGTTGCATATATACTGGTACACAATAGGAAGCAGATGTATTTAACTAGGTTATTGTTTTTCCAAGAGGATACAAAGCAAGAGAGGGGCAAAGAAGTTGAGGGTATATGCAAAGAAGAGATTTTAATGTTTGACCCTGGCATTTTCCTGGTCAAGGAGAGAACATGGGGGTTGATGGATGGTGACAAAGCTGGCAGAACAGTCATGCCCAGATGAGTTGAAGAATTATTTGAATTGGTGTAAGAGAAGGGATCAGATGGACAGATAGGTGGTGGTACACAGAGTGATGATTGAAACTGAGTTTATGAAAGGGTTGAGCATTACTTAAGATCAAACTGAAGTTATGACAATGAGAATAAGTATCTGAATGAGAGTAAAGACAAATATCATTGGAGGAGAAAGATTAAAGGAATTGAGACATTGGAATGTTGTAGTTTCATTTATGTCTATTATGAAATTATTAAGAATCAAGACAGGCGTAGTTTTAGAGAAAATGCCAATGCACCAGGAAATAACTTCTTTAGTAAATGACAGGAATGGCCTCGAGGGGCCATGAGAAATTACAAAAATGTGGCACAGTGAGTAATTTTGCCTGAGGACATGAGAATGAAAACTGACAGTGTTTAGGAAAGAGGACAGGAGAATGGTCTAGAAACAGTAATAAGGAATCAAAGTGAAGAGCCATCTCACCTCCAGCTTTAGCATTTAAAAAAACAAAACAAAACAAAACAGAAAAACCCAACCAACAAGCCAACCAAACCAAAAACAAACAACAACAGCAAAAAACAAAAGCCAAAACCCAGTGTGGTGATTACCAGAGAAAGGGAGGTAGTGGGAGGTAGAAGAAGGTAAAGGAGAGGTAAATGGTGATGGAAGGAGGCTTGACTTGGGAAGTGAACACACAATGCAGTATACAGATGATCTATTATGGAACTGTATCCCAGAAACCTACATACTATTATTAACCAATGTAACCCCAATAAATTCAAGAAAAAGACAGTGGGGAAAACATGAGGCATAGCATGAGAAGACAGCAGGAGAAGCAACGTTCTCAGGGGAAAACTGGGTTTTATTTATAGCAAAGGGAAAAGGAAAATTTCAGAAAAGAGATTAACCTTATGGTGGGTTTTGCTGATGATGGGAGTGGTGAGTTTCAGAAGGCATAGTGGAAGGTTTATAGGAGTCGGGGGAAAGGTCAGAGAAATAAACAAGGTGGAAGTGTTGATGTAAAATTATGTGGGTTTTAAAATTTCCCCTCAATAACTGCATTTATTTTAATTTGCTGAATCATTAAAATGAAAAAAAATACATTTAGATTCCAGTTGTCACAAGGTTCTTTCTAGTTTACTGTCCAAAAATATCTGGAGCTTGAGTGGCAGAGAATTTAATATAATACCTACTTCGTGACAGCAGAATGCTTAGTGGGAGACTGAACTTCGAATAGGAAAACTTGGCCTAGCTGTGTGGCCATTCATTGGCTCTCAATTTCCTCCCAAATAAAATAAGTGAGTTGCCACAAACTTAGGTATAAGAGTGAGGGCTTAGACATTAATTCAAAAGCATTTATTGAGTGATTATTATGTACAAGGATTACTAATAGAAAGCAGGATCAAGAAAGATAAGTTATACCACCTGGTTTGCTACCTAATTATTTCACAAATGTAAAATGTGCTTTTTCATAAGAAAATAGTCAGAATTTCCTCATGAAAGTGCTTAGAATTAGAAAAAAACCTTTGGAGGGGTGGGGCAGACAAAGCAGCTGCACCCATTCTGGCTGACAACCGTTTTAATCCATGACAAAAGTTTGACTGAAAATTTAGATATCAGTTACCAATTAGTTGAAAATTAACATGTTAACTGATAATTGGGGGGGTTGGTTGATAATAGACCAACTCTTGAATACTCCTAACACATTTGCATTGTTGAAGTGTGGGAACATCATGCTACTCTCTTGCATTTCCTATCCAGTCATTTCATTGCTTAGAAATGGAGAAAGTTTGATGTAGTCCCATTTGTTCATTTTTCCCTTTATGTCCCTTGCCCTAGGAGATATGTAGGCAAAAAATATTGCTACATGGGATACCTGAAATTTTACTGCCTATGTTTTCCTCTAGGACTTTTATAGTTTCATGACTTATATCTAAGTCTTTTATCCATTTTGAGTTCATTCTGGTGTATGGTGTAAGTTGTTGGTCTAGTTTTATATTTTTTCTGCATGTACCAGTACAGTTCTCCTAACACCATTTATTGAAGAGACTGTCTTTATTCCATTGTGTGCTCCTGCCCCCTTTGTCAAATATTAGTTGACCATAGAGACCTGGATTTATTTCTGGGCTATCTATTCTGTTCCAGTGATCTTTGGGGAATGCAGACTGCTGCAGCCACTGTGGAAATCAGTATGGAATTTCCTCAAAAAATTAAAAATGGAACTGCCTTTTGACCAAGCAATTCAACTTCGGGGAATATACCCTAAGAATCCTGAGTCACCAATTCAACACATCCTATGCACCCCAATGTTCATAGCAGCACAATTTACAATAGCCAAGTGCTGAAAACAGCCTAAGAGCCCATCAGTAAATGAATGGGTCAAAAAACTGTGGTACATTTACATAACGAAATACTAACAGCAGAAAGAAAGAAGGAACTCATAGCTTTTGTGACAACATAAATGGAACTGGAGAATATATGCTAATGAAGTAAGCCAGTTGGTGAAAGACAAATACCATATGATCTTACTTATAAGAGGAATCTAATGAACAAAATAGAACCATAGGCATGGAAACATGGAGCAAACTGAAAGTGACCAGAGGTAGGGAGGGGGACAGTTGTGGAAAGAAGGGGAAGGGACTAGCAAAAAACACATATGAATGACCCATGGAAATGGACAACAGTGTGGGAATGGACTGTGGGAATGGGGAGTGGGATGGGCAGAGGATGGAAAAGGGGGAAAATTAGGACAACTGTAATAGAACAACAATAAAAAATGATTTAAAAAGGAAGCAAACTGTGATTGAAAAAATTAAAATGCAAAGAAAAAAAGAAATGGAGAAAATGATGCTTTTCCGGATTGAGGGATAGAATCCAATTGGACACCAGCCCCTTTTCTATTGGCTTCATGTTTCAGCTGCCTTGACACATTTCCTTCAAAGGTTATTGAAAAGAAGAAAAAAAGAATATAAATAAGAAAATATAATATAAATAAAAAAGAAAGGGTGCTAAACCCTGTCCTAGAAGAAACATAACTTTCTGGAAAACAAGAACAAACTGACAATAGCAAATCACACTGACAATTTCTATTTCACCACAGCTTTAATTCAGATACATAAAACATCACATACCTTTCAGTAGTTACTCAGGCACTTTAGTCAACAGGCTGACAGGGACACTTGTGAGAAGGACATCACAGCCTAGGAAGGCATTTTGAAACCAATTGAACAGCAAAGCTGATTTTCTGCTGCTTTATCTAATGGTAAGACCAACAGTTTCCAGTGCCTGAGTCACCACTAACAGAAGCAGAGGCTGTCTTTGAACAATGACTGAAAAGAGCTGCTGTTGCAGAGCTCAGATCACGTTCACCTGAGGAAAGCCATAGTTTATAGGTAGAGGGCCACATAAGACCTCATAAGGAGGGGAGATTTTATGTGTGCTGAGCCTCAGAGAACATTTTTCACATTCAATATTTGTTCCATTTCTGATGGTTCAGCCCTTTTGGGACAGGATTCTTGACTTCCTAGGGAACTGAGAGGATCATCACTCACTGTGGCTTTGTCGGCTTCGGTCAGCCTGTCTGTTTAGAGTCAGCCAATGTAGGTTGTGGGTAGAATCTCAACTAGAAGTACAGGATGCAGCAGAAATAACACCTGCTTGAGTGTGGTTGTTAGGGTAATAATATGGGTGTAATAATTTATAGTTTTAATTTGAAAATTGTACCTAAAATGCCATATGGTGTGCTTGAGCATGATATTGTTACGTTACAGAATTACATACTTATAATTTTGTAATAAAAGATTTTGTAATAAAAACAGGCATTATTTGCGCCAGACCCTGTATACTTCAGGCAAAAACACAGATGGAAAGCCTTCTATTTCTTCCAGGAAGAAGACAATGTCAACATTAACAACATAGTGCGTAAGCCAGTCTGCAGGACTGACAGGACTTGCAGGACTTGCTTGATTCATGGATTTATCCATATACAGTATGGGGCAAAAGTGGGTTTACAGTTGTGAATATGCAAAACACAGAGTTTATTCCTCTATTATTATTTATTTATTATTATACTATTTGCATACAAACAACTGTAAACCTACTTTGTCCATTCCTTTATTCAACAAACAGTACTAAGTACCTATTGCTAGCAACTGGCAGGATGGAATAACCAACAATTAATATGGAAAACTAGGAAAGAAAAGCAGGTTTATGAGGGAAAGATGGAAGAAAGTCAGGAGTTCAGTTGTGGGTATAAAAAATTGACATCTTTATTAACCAAGTGGAGATGTTGATTAGGCAACTGGATATATAAGTCTGGAGCTGAGGAGAGAGCTTGAAGGCAGTGATATAAATTTAGAAATCATTGGCATAATTCTAGGTATTAGGTAAAGGCCTGAGGCTGCATGAGATCACCTAGGAAAGGAATGTAGATAAAAAAAGTTTGGGGAGATGAGGCTGAACTAGCAAGGGAGACTGAAGAGGAGTGGCCAGTGGGGCAGAAGGCAAAAACAGTGTGATTCTGGTCTGAATAGAATAGACAAATAGATCAATTAAACAAGTAGAGATTCTGTAAAACAAAAACAATGTATATACTATAATTCAGTAGTGAGAAAAGTCATGTTACATGGTCATTAAATAAATAATGATAAGACAACAGGCTACTTATTTGGGGGTAGGGAATGAAACAAAGACTTTCTACTTCACGCCATACATCAACAAAAAAACTCACATAAATTGAAAATATGATATAATATTAAAATTATGAAAGAAGTTTAAGAAAATAAACAAGACTATTTTTATAATCTTGGAGTAGAGAAGGCCTTCCTAAGCATTAAATCAAACATATGTATTCATATATAAGGAAAAAATTCTCATATTTGACACCATAAAAATTAAAAATTTTTATTATTTTTAATGTTTTTAAAGATTTTTTAAAGATTTTATTTATTTATTTTTAGAGAGGGAAGGGAGGAAGAAAGAGAGAGAAAGAGAAACATCAATGTGCGGTTGCTGGGGGCCGTGGCCTGCAACCCAGGCATGTGCCCTGACTGGGAATCGAACCTGCGATGCTTTGGTTTGCAGCCCACGCTCAATCCACTGAGCTAAGCCAGCCAGGGCCAAAACTGAAATTTTTATGTAAGGAAAAAGTACCATAATAAGGTAACAACAGCAACAACAAAATATATATAGGCAAAATATGTGCCATAAATATGAAAAACAAAAGGTAAACACACCATCGACAATGATACAAAATGAGACAAAACCTGACAGAAAAATGAGAAGTTATGTACCATCTCTTCTCCTTTTGAGGTTCGAAAAAGAATATGGTGTTATAACCGGCAGCTGTATATACAGATATGTGTTTTGCCTTTTACTATTGCAACCATACCCTATCACTTAACCTCTCTGAGATAGTAATCATACCTAATTCATTGGGAAGGCAGTGCTTAATTCAAAAACATAAACCACCGAGGTGCCATTTCAGCTGTTAATGCAGGGATATTTGTCACCGGGGGACTAACTGCACCATGACCTTCCAATGACATCTATTTACTTTGTCAATGCAGATTCTAGAGTTCTCAGGAAAGATTTTTAACTTCTCTTCTTAGCTACCTAAGACCTTTCAAAAACAGTGAGCAATTTCTGCGGGTAATCTTATTATACAAGTCCTTACATTCCAGCACTTAAAGCCTCTATCAATTTGCCTTGGATGCCTTACTTATAAATATTCCTAAGTTGTAGAGTACAGCTCTCAATTGGATCATAAATTTTTCTAGGGCAAGCACCACATCTTTGGCTTCTTTTGTATTTCCTCCTAGTATTTAGTGGTATTTAGTGGAGTTCTCTTCACACACACCATGAATGCTGTCTGACTGCCTGCGTCCACATCTCCTTCCCAGCACAACTGCAGAAGGAAAATTTTGATTGTAAGGGAGAGTAAAGTTATAGGTTATTTCCTTATGGGAAATTACTTTCCCTCTCATTTAGGGCTGTACATGCAAAATCCAAGGAAACTTTCCTTGGCTGAATTGTTTTTTCCACTAAGACAATTAAATCTGCATTTTTCTGGATTGAGTTTTTATTACTGATTCTTAGTCTACAGAAAGTTAAAGTGAGAGTTACCCTTCAACATATGTGAAAACAAAAGAAAAAGTATTAACCTCAATATATCTTAAATGTTAGTGGCTTGATTGCTCTTTCCCAGCTGTACAGTTAGGATATTAGGGAAGACATACATCATTGTGTACAAACAATATATTTAAATCACCATTTGGAATGCAGCAACAGTCCCAGTGCCATAAAAGTATTACACTACTAAATAATTAACTAAGAAATTATGAAAAACATAATGGAGAATAAAAGGCAATTGCAAAAGCATCTATCACAACAAAATAGTTGTCTTTTATAGTTGATTCCGTTTATTTTTCTGTGACTGGAGAACAAAATATCAATTATAGGCAGATGGCCATTAGCATAATCCATAATGCCAGAAGACAAAACAATGCTTTGTATCTATCACCTTTGATTAGTAGCATAATGTTTTATTAGACTCTTTATAAATTACACTGTGTAACAGAATATGGGCTTTGACAAAGCAATAGCTTGTTTTCAATAACAGCATCTCTTTAGGAAATAAAAGAAAGGACAAAAATAGCTTCCAAATTCTTGAACATGGAGCAAAATGTAGAACGTTTCTGATTTGCTCAAACCAAGGGCGTGCACTCAGTATGTGTCAATCCACATAAAACAAAAGAATTGACATTTCCATGAAAATCTTCTTTAACAAGATAAAACAATTTGGGCTTTCTAACATAAAGCCAAATGGCTTAAGGGATATACCCATATTCCAAGTGTTTGAAGGAAAGTTGATATTTTTAAATTTGGTGAGCTTTGGAATTTTTGTCTTAGATTTTATCTTATGGGTCTTTGGCAGCTGCTACTCTATATAGTTTTCTTAACTTCCATTGCCCTCTACTCTATCCCCACCAGAAGCAAAAGAAGTCCAAGGCCACAAGACAACAAAGCCAAGGTAGCCTCCATTCTCAAGATTTAAGATGCTCCTGTGGCTTAGATTGGCTGACTCACAGCTAGTAGCAAATCCAGGTGAACATCTTCCCTAAATAAAATCTCTGTAGGAAGAGTGGGCAAAGGCTATAAAAAATGAGACTGAAGGTTCCTTAATTCTCCTCATGTACAAAAGTTACAACCACTATTATAACCTGCATGAAATAGAGTAAAGCACCAGCAACCCAGCAAGGGGACCAGTTTTAACTGGAACCATGTCAGCCAAGGAGATGACTGAGGGTCGAGACAGCAGAAAAGGATCTCTAGGGGGAAAGGGACTATAAGTAATGGGAGAGAGGCTTCCCAGCAGCACTCAGCAGAGACTGTTTCTTTCCTCTACCTATATCCAATGAGGTAGTCATTTTGCAAATACACTTTGCAGCAAATGTATTTTACAGATGGCACTGGCAGAGCCACTTTGCACTGAGGGAGAGTTGCAGTGCCAGCATTCCACAAATCTGCAAAGATAGCAACTAGACTCATAGAAATATAAAGACAGGATGCTGAGCAGTGGCCATTACATTAAAAATTCTCTGTGGTTAATATTTTGGAACTTAATGACTAGAACTTGCAAACCAAGTAAGGAGCCCCCTCTTACTGTCTGGTAGTACTTCCCCTAAAAAACAGCATCTTGCTCCTAATTACATTTATGGGTTTTTTCTGATCACAAGAACTATATATGGTTATCACGGAAATTATAAAATACCTAAAACTACAAAGAAAATGGAAAATTCTACTTTGTTGTGATAATACACTTTCTATATTGACATTTATTCATCTGGACTTTTTTTTCACCTTGAACGTATGTTGTGTGTGTTTGTGCATGTATACCTGTGTGCCTGTGTGTTGTCTGTGTTTTAAAACTAGCTCATATTCCAAAAACAATTCTGTATCTTTTTAAAATTAATGTATAAGGAGCATTTCCCATGTCATTAAGTATTCTCCAAAAATGTCATTAATAGCTGCATGGTAATAGCTGCTATCCTCTATCTGTAATTATTGTTTGGAGTCATGGTTACTACAATAAGACAGCAAAATTAAACATATGGTGTGCATTTTAGAACATGAGAGAAATGAATATTATTTTCATATATTTTGATTGTGTACCTAGAAAATCCAAAATCACCAAGTAAATCAACTATCAGAATAAGAAAATTTAGGAAGTTGGCTATAAATGAATTTTGTTTTATACTAACAATATACAGTTAGAAGTTGAAATGAAAAGAAAAAATTCAATTCACAATGGCCACAAAATCTATAAAATACAAATAAATAAATGTTATGGGGAAAAAATATAAGAACATATTGAAACCACATAAGTACCTGAATAAATGGATAGACACACCATGGTCCTTGGAAAGGAAGACAATACTTTAAAGATGTAATATATTCCTGAATCTAAATGAAATTTCTGGTGTTTGGATTAAATTTTTTTAAATATCATAGAGTATGCTTAATGTGGCATGGGATAAAATGCAGACCATGTAGCTTACATAAAAGCCGTTTGAGAGGGGTCACTTCCAGGAATAAGACAAGTGCCCTCCAGAGCAATTGATACCAAAGCACAAGATACCCATGTAACTTCTCATCAGTAATGACATGAAGGTGGCTACAGATACAGAAAACATACAGACAGCAAACCACAGGATGAGACATTATGAATTGCAAAATTTGACTTGCAATCAAGATGATTTTCCCACCTGAATAACAATCTCTATAGTTAAAAGAGCTAAGATTTGCTTATTTAGTTATAGAAGATAATAGCAATGTTGGGCAATAGAGTTAGTTAGTATACTATACTAATTTATTTTCAATCAAAATGTGACTGGATTTTTGCAATTATAAAAAGTAAATTTAAAGCTCTTTAGGAGATGGAGGGATTGAGCAAATAGGAAAAAGGACTCATGGACATGGACAACAGTGTGGTGATTGCTGGGGGAGGGGGCATGAGGGGGATAAATAGTAATGGGAAAAATACAATAAAGATTAAATAAAAATTAAAGTTCTTATGACAGTAGAAACATATAAGAAGGATCAAGAAATTTAAAAAAAAAAAGAAGATACTGTGGATGGACTTGAGCTACCAGATATCAAATTATAATATAAAACTACTGTAATCAATGGTGGTATTGACAAAAGAATAGACAAATGGATGAGTGAAAGAGAGAATCAAAGATCAGAAAGAAGAATATATAGGGATGAAATATATTAAAATGTATGCCATTAAAGAGGTGAGGATTCTTGGCTGGTGTGGCTCAGTGGATTGAGTGCTGGCCTGCCGGTTCAATTCCTAGTCAGGGCACATGCCTAGGTTGCAAGCCAGGTCCCCAATGGGGGGCATGTGAGAGACAACTACACATTGATGTTTCTCTCCTTCTCTTTCTCCCTCCTTTCCCCTCTCTCTAAAAATAAATAAATAAAATCTTTTTTTAAAAAGCGAGGAAACAAAGAATTATTTATTAATCTAATTGGATCCAGTGGAATACATTTGTCATAAAATAAATTTAAATTCTTACCTACATATAACTTGGAATGATTAAAAATAAAATGGAAAGACAGAGGTAATAAAATGATAATATTTTGTAAATTCAGTATGAGTGAGTGGTTCCTAGCAAGATATGTCTGGAAGGATAAAATTAAAATGTACATATGATTTCACTCATCTGTGAGATATAAAACTGAAAGCAACAAATGAACAAACAAGAAAAATAAACAAACACTCATAGACACAGAAAACAATATTGTGTTTACCAGAGGGAAAGTGGGTTGGAGGTAGTAAAAGGTAAAGGGGTCAAATATGTGGTGACAGAAGACGATTTGACTTTGGGTGGTGGACACACAATACAATATACAGATGGCATACCATAGAAATGTATACACAAAACCTATATAATCCCATTAATCTGTGTGACCCCCAATAAATTTAAATTAAAAAAAATATTGACAAGAAACTAAAATATTTACTTTGATAAATATTAAAATCTCCTATGCATCCAAAGATTACATAACTAAATTTAAATGAAAAAGTGAGGATATAATATTTTTAAAGTTTAATGGACAAAATGTTCACATCTCTAGAGCACGAAAGTCCAAAATTCCTGCCAATTAATAATTTATTACAGAAAATATAATTAGTATAATATAAAAGGCAAAGAGTGTGACTACGCTATTTACAAAATTTTGAAAACTAGTCAATAGACATGTGGAAATATGTGCAAACTCAGTAGTTATCAAGGAAATAGAAATTGTAATACCAAAGAGATAATGATTTTTTGAAAATTAGGGTGGAAAAATTAGAAGGTTTGATGATACCTACTGCTGGAGAGGGTACAGGAAAAGGGCAATATCTTACACATGTTGACAGAAGTAGAAATTTGCTCTAACACTTTTGGAAAGTAATTTGGCAGTAGCTATGAACATTATAAGAGTTCACACCTTGATCAAGCTATTTCACTTGTAGGAATCTACCCCACTGGTAAAATTGCATAAATGTACAATTCAGGGATGCTCATTATAGCACCTCTGAGTTTCCTAGACATTGCAAAGTCTCTTCCTTGTGCAAAAACACTTGGAACAATTTGTCTTCCTAAGCCAGAATAATTGACCTTTAAAGTTTTCACCAAAAGCAGACATATCTGAATAATGCTATCAGGCTTGCACAACCACCTATTTAGCCAAGGCAGTTCATCCTTTTGTAAAACATATTAAAGTACATTGAGCTTCATAGAAACACATTCTTAAAATCCCAGCCATAGTCATGGGCAATGGGCAATAGGGGTAGACAAAAAAAAAATGTATTCACTGTGGTCTATACTATTGGTAGATCTTCTTATCCAGCTTCATCTTTTAAATTCTCTCCCTATACATAAATATTTATGTGTGGCATCAAAAATCTATGATAATGCATGCTATGTGGTTCTGGTCTTCCACCTATTTTCTTACTGCCCAGTTGGCAAAGATGACCTCACTATTAAAAGTTCTTTCTAATAGTGCTTTCAATGAGTTACTTTGTAGAACTAGTTATATTACAATATCACTGAAGAAATTAGGAATTATGGGAAGGAGAAAGACATAAAGTGTTCACCCAGGTATTTTAGGTATTAATCTCTTCTCCAAATATTTGTGATGCCTGCTTTGTGTCAGGCACCATTCATTTATTCAACAAATTGTTATGGAGCACCTACTAAGGCAGGGACTGTTCCAGGAACCAAGGACATAACAATGAATAATACATATGATGCAGTTTTCACTGTTTTAGAAACTTTGTAGCCCTTATATACAAACTCCCTACATAGAAGTTTTTCCAGCATGTTTCAAGGGGGGAAAAAACACAAAACCTTCCAATAAGCATTTCCATAGAGCTGCAAGTTGTCTTAGCTTTTGTTTATTCAATCAACACATATCAATGAATGCCTACTATGATTCAGGCACTGCTCTAGGCACTGGAGAAACATCAGTAAACAAGAAAGCAAAGTCTTTGCCCCTACGGGAATTGTGTTCTAAAAACAAACAAGACTATTTCAAATAGGGATAAGTGGCATGAATAAAATAAAAGTAATTGGTGGGTAAGGGCTAAAAGCTGGGTGTTTTGTGGAGGTGACATCTGAGCTGCAACCTGAGTGGCCAAAAGGAAACAGACGTAGAAACATATAGATGAAGACTGAAGGCTAGATCGTTCTAGACAGAGGGAACAGTTTCTGCCAGGATGAATGAACTTGAGGTGTTCTAGAAACAGGGAGGAGCAAAATCATCAGTGGAGGTAGTGATTAAGAGATTATTTCAGAGAGATGTCAGAGAGCCAGGCCATGCTGGACCTTTTGAGCTAAGATAAGGAACATGACTTCTATTATATGGTAGAAAGTGACTGGAAGGTGTTTAATAGAAGACTGATGGAACAAGATTTACATTTTTTGGAAGATCACTCTGGCTGCTCTTTAGAAAATTGACTATATGGAAATAAGGGTAGAATCAATATTGCATTATCCCAGATGAGAGGTAATGGTAGTATGGACCAGAGTGGAAACAGCAAACATGGTACAAAGCTGTTAAATTCTTCATGTATTTTGAAGGTAGAGTTTTTCAGGGACCCCAAAATCACCTTCAAGTTTGTTGTTTCACTACAAGGACTCATGAGACTCCAAATCCATTTAATATTAACAGTAAGGTTTAATACATCAAAAGAAAAAGGGAAAAAGCAACAAGAAAACATATGCATTGGGCAAAATTCAGAGAGGCTAAACACAGGCTTCAAAGTCCTTTCCCATCTGGGGACTCACAGAACATTCTTTCTGTCTAAGCAGTGAGCCATAGGGTCAGGTGTGGAATCTACTGGTTCAGGGAAACCCATTTGAGTCTTTGGGTACAAGGCTTTTACTAAGAGTTGGTCACATAAGCACATCATGCTACATAATCAGCCATGGCAATGGAAATTCAGAAGCCCAACAATGAAACCAGGTGCATATCATTAATCTTGATGTTTATGCAAAGCAACCTGACAAATTAGCATAGCACAGTCCATTTCTCCATGTGAACACAATTAAATCATTAGTCACTGACTTGAAGAACATTCTGAGGGTCACATATCCAAGGATTGACCAAGGGTGAATCACGGTTCTAGGGTCCTGTGGATAAGCAAGAAATAAGCAAACAGATTGGCTATATTAACTCTTTCCTCACATAGAACCAAGAATTCCTAAGTAATAGGATCTGGTGTATGTGACAAAGAGGTCACAGACCTCTAAGTCTGTGGCCTAAGTTACTGGAATAATGAAGCTAACATTTCTGAGGTAGTGGAGAATGTGGAACAGTCAGCTTTAGTGGGCATGGGGGAAGATCAGAAGTTTAGTGTAGACATGTTTGAGATGCTTATTAGACATCTAAGTGGAGGTGGCAAGTAAACAGATACATGAGCTCAAGGGAACAGTCAGAAATGGGGACATAAGTTTGAGAATCTTGGCCATATACAAACGTTATTGGGGCTATGGTTCTGAGTGAGATTATCTAGAGAAATTGTATAGGTAGAGATGGTTGCCCAGGAACAAGTTAGCAGAAGAGGAAGAGCCAACAAAAACATGAAAAGGAGAACCAATAAGGTAGGAGAAAGACATGAGAGAGTGGAGCACAGAAAAAAAATGTTATTGTAGAAAATAGTTGAACCAAAAGTTGCCTCAAGGTCAAGTCACTGAAAACAAAAACACTGACTTGGTTTTCACAAGTTATAGGTCACAGTAACCTTGCTAAGAGTGTCTCAATTGAATGGTGCACATAAAAGCCTGATAAAAAGTGTTAACAAGATGAGTGAAGATGAGGATTTAAAGTGAGTATATACACTCTTTTAAGGCATTTAGGCAGTTTGCTACAAAAGGGAACAAAGACATGAGGTTTCCAGAATGTTTAAAATGTCAAGAATTTTTGTTTGTTTGTTTTAAGATGGAAAATACCAGGCCATATTTATATGCTGATGGGAATTATCTAGTAAAGATTGAAGACAGAGAAATACAGTCATCCCTCAGTTTCTGCAGGGGCATTGGTTCTACGACCAATGTGGATAGTAACATCTATGGATAGTAACATCTGTGGCTGCTCAAGTTCCTTAGTTGGTCCTTCATAGCCACGGGTTCTGTATCCATGGATTTAACCAACCTTTGAATCCATGAATGCAGATACTGCAGATATGAAGGGCCGACTAGATAATATATATTGTCCTTGACAAGTGGACAGAGAATAAGATACAAAACCAACTATAGTGTGAACTTCGAATAAGAGCAGGTACAATTCCTCTAAAATAGGAAGGCAAGTAGAAAATGTGGTTGCCAATACAGGTAAGTGAGCATATTCAGTCATGGAAAGCTGGGTTGATGACGGGGGAATGGGGACAAAGTGGAATAGAGGGTTTAGCATTAGTCATGATAAGTTTAAGGTGCCTATTAGTCATTCATGCAGAAATGAAGATTAGGAAATAGAAAACATGAATCTGTAGTTTAGGGAAATGTTATTGAGTATTCATTAATTCATTCTACCAGTTATTGAGCACCTCTACTCTACTAGGCTCTGGAGATGCAAGATTAAGTCCCTTTTAGTAGGGTAAAGAAGACAATACAGAGAAATGCACAATATAATGGTAGGAATAACTGTTATCAATTAAAACAAACAAATATGTGCTTGACACTGTACTAAGTACCCTGCATTTATTACCTTCTTTAAAATCACATAACAGTCCTGAGAAGAAGATTCTGGTATTATTCCCAGCTGACAGTTGGTGAAAGAAAGCCTCCCACAAACTAAGGGGTAAATCAAGATTTAATAAATAAATGAATGAATAACTATTTTTATTAAATTTATTTATTAATTTTACTAACATGTGCTAGAAAAATTATATAGGTTTCGACAGTACAGTTCCATGCAGTATCTGTATATTGTCTCATTTATTCACCACTCCAAGTCAAGTCTCCTTCCATCACCATTTACCTCCCTTTTACCCTCCTTTTACCCTCTCCTACCTCCCCCCACTACCTTTCCCTCTGGTAATCACCATACTGTTGCATCTATGAGTTTTTGTTTTGCTTAATCCCTTCACCTTTGTCATCCAGCACCCCAACCCTTTTGACAGTTTGTCAGTCTGTTGTCTGTATCTATGAGTCTATTTTGTTTGTTAGTTCATTTTATTTATTGGATTCTACATATAAGTGAAATAATTTGGCATTTTTCTTTCTCTGACTAGCTCACTCTCCAGATATATCCATGCTGTTGCAAAAGGTAAGATTTCCTTCTTTCTTACGGCCAAGTAGTATTCCATTGTATAAATCTACATACTTGTTTTATCCACTCATCTACTGATGAGCACCTAGGCTGCTTCCAAATCTTGGCTATTGTAAATAACACTGCAAAGAACATAGGGGTGCATATATTCTTTCAAATTAGTGTTTCAGGTTTCTTTATATATTTCACAGAAGTGGAATCACTGGGTCATAAGGCAATTCCATTTTTAATTATTTTGAGGTAACTCCGTATTATTTTCCACAGTAGCTTCGACCAGTCTGCATTCCCACCAACAGTGCATGAGGGTTCCCCTTTTCTCCCCATCCTCCCCAGCACTTGTTAGTTGATTTATTGATGATAGCCACTTTGACTGTTGTGAGGTGATACCTCATCATTGTGGTTTTAATTTGCATTTCTCTGATGATTAGTGGCATACAGCATCTTTTCACATGTCTATTGGCCATCTGTATGTCCTCTTTGAAGAAGTGTCTAATTCAGGCCCTTTGCCCAGTTTCAATTGGATTGTTTGTCTTTTTATGTTGACTTTTATAAGTTCTTTATAAATTTTGGAGATTAACCTCTTATCAGATATATCATTGGTGAATATGTTGTCCAGTTCAGTGGGATGTCTTCTCATTCTCTTAATGGTTTCCTTTGCTGTTGAAAAACTTTTGAGTTTGATGTAGTTCTATTTATTTATCTTTCCCTTTGTTTCCCTTGCCCAAAAAGATAAATCAGAAAAAATATTGCTATGACAAATGTTTGAGATTTTGCCACCTATGTTTTCTTCTAGGATATCTATAGTTTCGAGTATAACATTTAAATCTTCAATCTACTTTGAGTTTATACTTGCATATGGTGTAAGAAAATGGTCTAGTTTCATTTTTTGCATGTCTTTCCAATTTTCCCAATACCATTTTTTGAGCAGACTATCTTTAATCCATTATATGTTCTTACATCCTTTGTCAAATATTAATTGACCATATAAGTGTAGGTCTATTTCTGGGATCTCTATTCTGTTCCATTGATCTATAGCTCTGTTTTTATGACAATACCATGCTGTTTTCATTGCTATGGCCATGTAGTATAGTTTGATATCAGGTAACACAATTCCTCTAACTTTTTTCTCCTTTCTCAAGATTGCTGTGGCTATTTGGAGTCTTTTGTTGTTCCATATAATTTTTTTTGAATATTTGTTCTAGTTCTGTGAAATACATCATTGGTATTTTGAAGAGAACTGCACTGAATCTATAGATTTCTTTGGGCAGTATGGACATTTTAATGATGTTGATTTTTCCTACCCATGAACATAGTATATGCTTCCACTTATTTGTATCACCTTCTATTTCTTTTTTTAGTGTCTTATAATTTTTGAATGCAGGTCTTTTAAATCCTTGGTTAAAGTTATCCCAAGGCATTTTTTTGATGCAATTGTAAGTGGGATTGTTTTCTTAGTTTCCCTCTCTGATAGTTCATTACTGGTGTATAAGAATTCATCCAATTTCTGAATATTTATATTGCATTCTGTTTTTTAATTGAATTCGTTTATCAATTCTTGTAACTTTTTGGTGAAATCTTTAGGGTTCTCTATATACATTATTATGTCATGTGCAAATAATAACACTTTTACTTCTTTGTTCCAATTTGGATGACTTTGCTTCTTCTCCTTATCTAATCGCTATGGATAGGACCTCCAGGATTATGTTGAATAAGAGTGGTGAAAGCAGACATACCTCTTTTGTTTCCAACCTTAAGGAAAGCACTTTTTGCTTTTGCCCATTGATGAAAAAGTATTTTAATGTCTCTGACTATACAGGAACACCAAGAGTTCATTGGGTAATGACATGGGTCATTCTATTTTTTTCTTAAGTCCCCATAACTACCTGTCTTTATCCTAAAAAGCAATCATACCACAGCAAATGAATCCCAAATTATTATAAACACCTTAGGTCCTAAAAGCATATTAGGCTAGAACTGCCACAAATGAAACCATGAAAAAGTATAATTTAGCAGTGTTTCCCATTTGAGTAGATTTACAGTTCACAAAGCATTTGCACTCATGTATCAATTTTCCTGATTTACATATCCCTGGATTTAAAATAGAGATACATTCATCATTTCCTTGGTCTTTGTACTACCAAGTACAAAAACTCTAAAAACTGCCAACTATTTCTATGGGGCTGACCATCTCCCCAGAAACAACTGGGGAGATGAATGCACTGGACCCCTCAAGGTTCAGAGCTGCAGAGTTCTATATCAAAATGGGAAAAACCACCTTCCTATCCTCTGTACCATAATTAGTTAGAGATATTTCAGAGCAACACTTCTTGGATTCCAATATATTACAGGTTCTTTAATGAAATACCCATATCAGTTTTGTTCCTGGTTCCCTGTTCCCTCTGTACCTAGATAGATATCTGTTGGTAGGTGTAGAGGTAGAGTGATGTCTTTTTCCCATGGCATTGTGCTCCTAAATGGTGGGACCCACTAGAGTAACACCAACAGCATTTCCCCACAGAAGAAAGAGAGTCTTCACTCAACCCAACACTTCTTACTTCTCCTTTTGGGACAGGTCTACTGTCAGGTAGCAAATAGTGTTAGTTTTGCACACCATGAGTTTTACAGATGCAGGTTCCTATTGGAGGGAGTATGTTACATTTGTTTAACCCTGACTATGACTAAGGAAGTTAAGCTAATTATGAGGTGTTTTAATAGTTTCATTTTTGCTGCATACCTAAATCATGTTCTCCACATCCAGCTCCTTTTAGGAATAAAGATGATATTGTTGATCTCCATCTGTATTGTTCTTTTATTTCCAAACTCAGATGGAATAAAGGTATTTCATGTACTGGGCTTACCAAACCCCACAAAGTCTTTGGAAACCAAGTTGGAGAGATTTTTTAGTAAGACTTTCCTAAAACTTCTGCTGCTTTTTCATCACTGTATTCTCTTCACTGGGCTGCTTAGCTGCCTATAATTCCTTTGGGGAATTAAAGTATAATGATATTTGAAATGCTTTTAGCTTTTCCTTTTTTCCCTTTCTTGTATCCTTCAATAATCTTTTACTGAATGCCTGTTCTTTCCAGGCACTATCCTGAGCTCTGACGATGCAACAGTGAAGCACACAAAAATACTACTTGCCCTAATAAAGCTTATTACAGTCTAGTAGTCCAAGAGACATTAATGAAATGATCCCCCAAGTTGTAATAATGTAAAATACCAACAACATAAGTGCCATGAGTGCAATGAACTCTGATATAGTCTGAAGAATCAGGAAGGCTTCCTTGTGAAAATAGAGTTTCAGCTGAGATTTGAAGAATGAGCCGGCATTAACAACACAGAGGGATAGGTCAAAAGAAAAAGTATATCTTAGACAAGGGTAAAGGAACAAGTAAAGGCCTTTGGTGGTAGAGAGGTAGTATGTTACAATCTGCCAGGGTTTGTACTCATCTGTCATTGTAATTTTCTCAACAATCCTTTCTGCAAAGTACCGTATTTTCAGACTATAAAATGCACTTTTTACCACATTTTTTTCTTAAAATTTTTTTTTCCTATTTTCCTCCTCCAAAACCTAGGTGTGTCTTATGGTGCAGACCCCAGACACACCTAGGTTTTGGAGGAGGAAAATAGGGGGAATATTTTGACGCAAAAAATGTGGTTAAAAATGCATCTATAGTCTGAAAAATACGGTAGCTAACACTCCCATGGTACACATGAGGAAACTAAAGTACAGAGAGAGGGCTAACTGCATAACTTTGGGTAAATATTAGAGCTAGAATTTAAAGTCAGGAATGAATTCTGCTAAGGCAGTGGTTTTTTATCAGACCCCTTTCTTACCCCAGGGCACATTTGGCAATCTCTGGAAGCAATTTTGGTTGTCACAACTTGGGTGTGGGTACACTACTGGGTCAAAGCTAGGGATGGTGCTGAGCATCCTACAGTACGCTGGACAGCCATCAAAGTAAATAATTATCTGGCCCAAAATTTTAGTAGTGCCAAGGTTGAAAAACCCTGGCACTATTGAAATTTGGGCTAAGCCCAAACTATTAACCCTTCCACAGATCCACGTCCCTCCTTGGATGTTTCTCAGACCTTTGTGCAAATAGACTTCTGACCAGTCAGCTCCAATTAGCCACACATGCCCCGTAGTGAACACAAATTAGACTCAAGCAGGGAATTCTGCTACTTGACAATTCTCTCAGTGATCCACACCAGCTTTAGCATTATCAGTTCCATCTCACGGAGAAAGAAAGAGAGGTTAAATAACATGTGTCAGGTCTCAGAAACCACAGTGACAGAGCAACTAAGTCTAGCTCTTTTAAAATTGAATCTGATGTTTTCCCTTCATATGGCAGCCCTTCAACCAACAAATGCATACTCCCATCCTCCTCGGGTAAAAGTGGCAAAGGCTAGAGACACAGGTCTGGATCTGAGCTGCAGGGGTGCTAGGAAGAGTTTGTCAAGTTTACTGCCTGCGTTATTTTCTTAGGAGGTTGAAAATCAGCCCAATATTATTCAGCTTGAATTCTTCTCTTGCTAAGCTCAAAGCACACCAGGCACACAATCTGCTGTTGTATAGAGAATGTGTCAGGAGAGAAAAGAATAGCACCCACATGCAAGCATCTGCTGGAAAAATCCATTTTACCATTAACCATACAATTGAGTGAGAAAAACATCTGTGCCTGTTACTGGAGTTGTAATCATAAAACCCAAATGTAACAATGGAACCAACTAGAAGAAGGGCAGAGGGCAAGAAACAGGAGAAACACAAAGCTTTAGAGTCAGAAAGGAATGGGTCTGTGGCTGGGCTCTTGCACAGAATATTTTCACCTTCAACTTTCAAACATGACACCATCTGTATGAAACAGCAAGATTGTAAGCAGGCGAATTATGCAAGGCAGCTTTGATGAAGCAATAAATAAGGCAGTAGAGTCCCAGACTGCAAATCAACAGCAAAAAAAACCCCACAAATATCTAAATATTTGATGGTGGCATTTCAATGTTAAGGCAGCTCTAAGGTAGACTTAAAATCACGGAACTACAGAATGCAGAAAATGTGAAAGCAGAAGGGCCCTCAGAGATCAACTAGTGCCATCCGCAGTCATACTCATGAGGAAACAGGTCTAGAGTGATTTGTGACTTCCCAAGGTCACACAGCTGATTAGTGGCAGATGATTCTGGACAATTCCAAGGGAAACACTCTTTCTTAGACTGGCAAGAGGAGGTACATTTACTAAAAATTTACAAATCGCTGAGAACATCAACTTGAAAGCATGACTGTTATAGCAATGCAAATTTCCATCTTGATTCGGGAGCCAAAAGCCAATGCTGATCATCCATCTTTGTGCAAAGTGCTGAGGTGTAATTCTGCCACTCAGGGTAGCAAGTGACACTGCACATCTGCTTTGAAAACATATTTCAAATATAAAGGTGACTCTACTTCTGTTGGGCTGCCAGTTTTAAAGTACCACACAACTTTAATCTGAAGGTGGGAAGAGAGGGAAACCATCTAGGCCCATGGCACCCCAGGCCACACTCCATTCATTGGCCCATGAAGAAGCCTGCATTCAAGGAAGCAGAGAGCCTGACCTTGGCTTCTGGTTCTGCCTAGAACTAGCTGTATGAATTTGGGACAAATACAAACCACTGACTCAACTTGAACACTCCAAAGCTTTTTCTCCTTGGAAGAATGGGATGAGTAGAAGCTTAATGAAAGCAAACATGGAGAAATGTATAGAAGAGACCGTGGGAAGGAGCAGGGTTGCTTTCTCTCCCTGCCCCACATTCTCAGTTACCAACGTAACTAGCAGCATGTTGTGAAGCGCAGGCATTGCCCTCCTTAAATTCAGCCTTGGTCACATGATTCATTTGTGGCCATTTATTTGATGGCCATTTGTGACCATCTTCTTTTGTGACATATCTGTTCAAATCTTTAGCCCATTTTTTATTGGTTGGCTGTTTTCTGATTAATTAACTGTAAGAGCCATTTATATATTCTGGATACAAGTACTTTGTCTGACATAAGTGCTGTGAATATCTTCCCCTAGCCCAGGGTTTGCCTTTTCATTTTCTCAACAATATCTTCCCAACAGCAAACATTTTTAATTTTAATCAGGTCAAATTTATCATTTTCTTATACTTTTGTGCTCTACAAAGTTTTGCCTACCCCAAAGTCACAAAGATTTCCTCCTATTTTCTTCTAGATGTTTTAGAGTTTGTGGTTTTACACTGATGTCCATTTAGAACCCATTTACATTTATTATCCATTTTGAGCTGATTTTTTTGTCTATGGCATAAGGTAAAAGTTCACGTTCACATTTTTCCATATTGATATCCAGTTGACCTAGCACCATTTGTGAAAACACTATATATTCCCTGCACTAAGTTGTTTTGACCTCTTTGATCAATTTGACCATATATGTATGCCATCTTTTATTGGTTAGCAGACCTGTCCTTCAAGGACAGTACAAAAGAGGACATGAGTCCACACATACATTTCGACTAATTCCAACTCATGTGGGCTCATATCATGAAGTTTGACTGTCTAGAACTTCACAGTTCTGCCCCCAGGGTGAAATAGAGTGGAAGGATGGGAGTAATTATAACTACTTAGGATAATTATAATAAACACACATGATTGGGACAATACTTTTTGGCATTTCATATCCATTACATCATTGATCTTGGAAAATAATCATGTGAAAAAACAGTTCATATGGTCCCTGTTATTCAAAGTGAAGCTCTGAGAGGTAGCTAATGTGTCTAATGTCACATAGAACTGCAGAGGCTGGGATCTGAACGTAGACTTCATGATGCCAGAGCTATGCTTTGAATTACTGTTTCTATTCATTTTAACTCCATTACTCCATGATGAGTTGTGATGGTTCTGACCTGAAACAACCCCTTACTGTTCCCTGTCATCCCAGCTGTTAAAGGCTAACTAATAAAAATAGTTCTTATTTGTTGAATATTAACAAAGGGTTCAGTCTCTGTACATCTATTAACTTGTTCAATGCCCCCAACACCCTTAGTTATCTACTATTGTTATCTCCATTTTAATACCAAGGAAACTCAGAATCAGTGAGTTTATGTAACTTGCTGTGGAACACACAGGTATTAAATAGTAAAGTCAGGATCTAAAGCAAGGTTTACCCACCACAAATCTCTTGCTCTTAATCATCACAATATGTCACTTTCTAGACTTTGGGTGGATTGTCCCTATATGTTTATACAGGGTCAGTTAGGACACTGCTCATTCATTAATGTGTTATCACGGGCCAGAACACATTGAAAATAAGGTAGTTAACCTTGTTGTGTCAGCACACAATGGCGACTATTTTTCCCAATTCTATCCTGTATCTGCTTCTCTGTTTTATCCCTCAAAGTCATGAGCCACGGTGGGGAGGGCAGGAACCAATGTGTTTGGAAGCTCCCACAACAGACTCAATATTTCCATGAAAATACCTGCCTTCAGAAGATCAAAGGCTTCGGTATTATAAAGTGACACCATTTGCCCTATTGTGCTTTGAGCTTCAAGAATAACAATATACATACAATTCATTTTGATAAGGTGGTATGATCTAACTTAACAATAAATTATTCAGGATTTTCCTAATTATCCTTTTATATTTAATCTTCATGGTCTTTAAAAGCTTCCTGCAGCACTCCCTTATGGAGTCTTTCACAACCTTGCAAGATAAGCAGAAGAGATTCTATTATCCCTGTGGCCTTACTGATAAAGAATCTGATCATCACCTGGAGTTATGTGACTTGCCCAAGCTCGCACAACTAATATGCAGTGCAGCTAAGATTGAACTCTAGGTCCACTGACTTCCTGCCACTAATGTTCAAATTAAAAGTCACCATCACAATATTGTTTCTTAATAATATGTCTCAGGAGGTTCAGAGAGAACATATAGCATCACTAAAGTCTCTAAATGTTTTCTTTAATAATTCTTTTCCCAAATTATGAGCAACCCAGTATCACTCTCTGGACCACTAAGATAAAGATAGCTGCTCCAGTAACCTTTCAACTGATATCACCTTAGCAGGCTTTTAAAACAGACTGGGTCAAAGAAAAAGATACCTGAGAAAAACACGTTACCTTGAAGACTAATCAATTATGCAAATGGTTTCACTGTCTATTATACCATGGATTATGCATTCATTTTTCATATTAATGTTCTTTATGTTTTTCAATTAGTCACAGCAAATTACCTGTCCTTCGCCTTAGCAAGGACAGCTCAGAGGGCCTTGGTGGAGTATTTTCCAAGTTCTATCTAGTGAATTCTTGCTCAAATTCTTCTTGATGCATTAACATGTAATTTTTTCAATGAATGAATGTGTTCCATTTGACACCATCTCATTCATGTAGGAAATTACCTATTGAATAAGGAATTGGAAAAAGTCATCCTTCTTCTTTTCTTTTGTAATGCAGCATTATTTTAACTTAAAAATAAAAAAGAATTGAAACATTAAAGAAAAGTAATTCAATACTTCTTAGTCATTCTAACAGAGAGGACTTAAGGCATGAGGCATACAAAACAGCAGATACTCCAAAACCCATGCTCACCTCCAATTTCCCCTGTGCAGTCCTGGTGAAGTCTCTGTCCCTCCTCTGCATTCCATCTTATTGCCCCCATAATTCCCATACCATAATACCTAACTAGCTGCATTTTAATAGACTGTTTACTAGCTAGGCCCTGCTCTCCTCCCCTAAGTATGTGAGACCTTCTAGGACAGGAATAACGTCTTAATCAGGACAGAATCCCCAGCCCTGAGCATACTGCACAGCACAGAAGTAAGTGCTTACTAAGTGATGAGTGAATGAAGCCATTTGCCTTTGGAAAACATAAGCATATTCTTTTTTTAAAGATTTTATTTCTTTATTTTTAAAGAGAAGGGGAACGAAAGAGAGAGGGAGAGAAACATCAGTGTGTGGTTGCCTCTTGCACACCTCCCTACTGGGGACCTGGCCTGAAACACAGGTATATGCCCCAAACAGGAATCAAAGCAGTGACCCTTTGGTCTGGAGGCAGGCACTCAATCCACTGATCCACACCAGTCAGGGTCATAAGCACATTCTTTTTAGCTGTAGCCTTATCTCACTAACTAGGCTTTACTCAGTCTATAATTTAATCATTATGTTCATTCCCATAATTCCTCTCCTTCAGGATCTCACAGTCAAGCGCTGCCAAATGTTACCTTTTTAAAGGTCACATGGTAGTCTTATGTCAGAACAGTTTGTCAGGAACTGCCATTTTACTTTTCCTTTCATGTGTGGTGTGGTTTTTAAGATTATCAAGCTGCTACAAATACTACTGTAATGGTGTCTCAGAGGTCAA
Organism: Tonatia bakeri; assembly: GCA_004024845.1. Lineage (NCBI taxonomy): Eukaryota > Metazoa > Chordata > Mammalia > Chiroptera > Phyllostomidae > Tonatia > Tonatia bakeri. Next base: position 24,890 of record PVIA01003571.1, on the reverse strand, counting down.
ATATTTGTTCCTATAGGCTGGTCAGGTCTTTTCAAAGACATCTAAATATGGCGAGCATTTGGGGTGGAAACCTCTTCTTCCTCAAACAGCCTGGTTTTATTTTATTATGTAATTTTTGGTTGGGATAGGGCACTCTAGAAACTCAAACCCAAGACTTGCCCACAATTATACCTCTGTTTTTCGTTAGGGAATAATTTATATTTCTTTATGTAACTGAATGCAGGTCTGGCTCCCTACCAATAGGAAAGCCAATACTTGAGAGGCAGTTGCTAATGTAAAGGAAAGTGGTTTATTTGCAGGTGCTGGCCACCTAGAAGATGGGGGACACATGTCTCAAAGTCCATCTCCACCTCTCAATGGAAGCAGATGATTTTATAAGGGGGGTGGGATGGGGAACAGGACAAAGAAATCAAGGGAAGGAGCTGAAAAGTTCTCTACGTGCAGATGGGCACAGTTCATCTCGATAAGGGAAGCGATGGTCCAATGTGCGTCATCCTGGTTTAGTCATCCTGGCTTCAGATAATCCTGGCTCCACGGCTGAAGGTCAGCAAACCTCCCAGAGCTGGGATGCCTGAGGGTCGGAGTCTATATCTTTTGAAACCAGTTCCTAGGATTCTTATACAAACATGCTGTTTGCCTGCAAGCTACGTGTGAGTCAGAGTCAGCACTTACAGACACTGTGTCAAAAGAGTGGTGGGGTGGGTTACAGTTTCCTGTTACAATTTTCCACTCTTACATTTATACTCTAGTTCCTTCCATAGTGTCATTTTATGACTTTGGGGAGGGGAAGGGAGAGCCTCTCTGGACTCTAAGTCTCCCTAAAGAATTCAGAGTTATTATTAAACCAATATCTTCACTATTGAAGTCGTTGGTATTAATAATTTTATCATCACCATGGTGGAAAGCAATAAAAGAAAATGCTATTATTTGTTCAAAGTCCAGGTTAATTAAACCCAAGAAATGATATAAAAGTAGGTTTGAAAATACCTCTAATTTTTATGCATTGTGCAAACAAATAAATACAAATAATATCCATTGAGTGAATGTTTGCTTGAGTTACAGCTAAACTACAAAAGACCTGAAAAAGAGCCTACAAATGATCTTTCTAGAGAAGTCTATATGTGATCATTGCTGCTAACAGAGTAGTATTTAGAAACCTTCCGAAGAATAGTAGAGTTGAAGAGCTGTTAGAAGCTTAAGAAAATGTCTACTGAGGTACAGTGTAAGATCAGTAAAATTTGGTACAATGTAGGTACAATATAGGATTAGTTGCTCTTCTCTGGAGCAATCCCAGAAACAGAAATACCACATAACTCTTGGTTACCTGTTGAGATAATTTAATACATCATGAAGCAAAAAGTTTTTTCCTATAACTAAGGAAAACTTTTCCTGTTTTGATGGAAGTTCAGGACATTGTTATAGTGATGTTTTGCTGCAAAGAGCACAACTAATCCCTGCTCCTTTTGTAGAAATGTTTCATGCCTTTTAAAATCATAAATAAGATGACTCTGATCCTCATAATCTCCAGGCTAGACAAAAATCTAGTTCATTCTATTCTCAGTCTCTTTACTTTTTCTCCTTTAATACTGTTTAATGACCAAAACAGGAACAGCTCCAGAATCTACTTTCTCTGGTCCTGGTTCTCAGAACTACTGGAGACTTGATAAAATATTGGATCCTCCAAACCACAAAGTCATTATATCATGTCTACAATTGCCCATAGGTAATTTCTTGATTTACAAAGACCTGAAGAGAGGCAGGCAGTGCGAGTTTATGCGTGTGTGCATGTGCATGTGTGTGTGTGTGTTTCTCTAGGGGTTAAAATTGAGCAGACAGGCAATTCCTGAGGCATCATCCCTGAAGTGGACATTTTTTTTAAAAAATGAATGACAATAAATTAAAGACAGCTAACTTAGAGATATAAATTTAATGGCAAAAAAAAGTGTTTTCCAATTCCTACAGAAAGGCCAGTCACTATCAGTCAAAATTCCTACCAGACAGAAAGTTCAACAGTGTAACAAATGTGGTAAGAGTAGAAAAGAAGAAACTACAGTTGATATTTTGTTTGATGTTGGGTAACTCTCTTAAACTCTACTATCCTATAGTAAACATCTCTTGGAGTGGTGCCCCAACTTACGATTCTCCTTCCTCTGAGAATGGCCCCAAAATACAAAGGTAATAGGCCACCAACAGTCATGTTAATACTATGGGATCCCGATCCTTGGGCACAGCTGTTGATACAGAGGTAGGCACAGGATCCAAACCAAGTAAACAAGGTCCTTCTTGTCAGGAATTTAAAATCTTGAACAGAAAGGCACAGTACACTGTATTAGTGTCTAGTTCTGATTTTATTCTGCCTAGTCCATTTACAGTGAGTTCCTTACGTGTCTTTCAGTTGGCATTAATTTCTTGTACAGCAGCATCTGCATCATATATCCATCTATAGGATAACAAAGAAAATCTTTTATGTTGATGTAAATATTTATCATCTTGATCACGGTGATTATTTCATGAGTATATGCATAGGTCAAAAATCATCAACCTTTGCACTTTAAAAACAGAAAGAATATTGTATGTCAATTTTACCTCAATAACCTTGTAAAAATGTTATGGAAGCCCATAGGCAGGAGTAATTAATCCTGACTGGTGTGAATATGGGAGAGATTTGTTTCAGAGACATAAGTTTTAGGGTTTTTTCAGTTAGCTCTGAGTACTTTGCACCAATATTGCCATTCTCACTACTTTCCTCTGGTAACTGAAACTGCTATTTCCATAACCCCTGTTAATTAAAACATTACTGAGCTGCTTCTTGAGCAATGCATAGCATTAAAGAAATCTGCCTCAAGTGATGTTGTATATCATAGGTGGCAAATACAAGTCCCACAGGCCAAATCCGGCCCTCCATCTTGTTGTATCTGGCCCGACACCTCATTTCTACCTGGTGGCAGCACCGAGTTCCTGGCCCCTAGTTAAGGTGTAGTTATATTTACACAGTCCTAAAGTTACATTTGGCTTTTTGAAGGCAAACATGAGGCTGATGTGGCCCCCAGTGAAAATGATTTTGACACCCCTGCTGTACATCATTAGTTTCAAGAAAGTTTTTTTAGGTCATTTATGAGTAGATGTTTTAAGCTTCCCTATTTACATATGAATCCGTTTTACTCCTTTATGTGAAGGGAATTGGACAGTGCCAAATATTCCCTGTCTGTCCATCAGGATCCATTTCCTGCCTTTCTCTGCCCTTCTTTAAGCCCTGGGAGACTAACACCATTGAATGGCTCATCCAGGCTCCCTCATCCTCTGGTTTCCATTTGCATTCAGCCCCGAGAAGCCCCATCAGAATATTGGAGAGAGGGAAGAGGGAGAGTTGACAGAGGTCACTGTTGGTCAGTGGCTATATTTGTCTACCCAAGGCTACAGCTTCTATATGATGGCCCCTCCTCTACAGCTCTTTCTCTATTCCAGTACTGACTGCCTTTTATTGTCCCTTTAGGCCCAGGGAAGATAAAACCTTCCAAGGCTTCCACCCTTGCTAAATTCTATGACACTTCACTCTTTCTCTTTTTCTTAAAACTTCCAGGGGACAGGAAGGGCCAGCATGCACCTCCTATTCTTGACACGAGGATTCAATGTTTTGGTATCTTTTACTCATAACAGAATACCTGGCACAGAGCAGTTGCTCATCAAAAGTGTGCTAAAGAAATTTTGTTAATGAATAAATTAATTTTGATTAATTCAACTTCTGCAATTAATTCTTGGACAAAAGTTTTCTGATATTTTATAATATATGAACCAATCAAATTTGCAACAGAAAAACAACAGCGGGATACTAAGATGGTGGCCAAGTAGGAGGAAGCTGAGCCCACTTGCTCCTGCACCCAACTCAGACACTTGGCTGATCTTACAAAAAATAAACTGAACATTCGGGGGAATCTTAGCTGATAACGAAGTTTGGAAGCAAATGAGTACAGAAGGCACTTCACAATGGGCGGTAAGGAGATTTTATAGGTAGAAGAGAGAATATCCTGTGTGGGGGGCTGACATCCCTGGAGAGCCTGGTCAGAGATCACAGCTTTCAGTTCCCCCTACCCCAAGGCAGGGAATCCCCAGGGCCAGGCCAGGAGTGACTTGGATACACAAAGTTAGGGAGATCCAGGCTGCACACACAGAGTGAGCAGCACACCCATAGTTGCAGCAGCAGACACCAACCAGGAGAGTGCCAGAGAGAGGGATACTACTGCATCTGGGTCAGGTGGAGGAGGCTGGCCATGACCAGCTGTGAGTGAGACATACTCTTGACTTTTGGGAGAGGTGGTGTGTACAGCAAAGCTGGACAACGCTGCAGTGGCAGTGCCCAGAGAGACTTTTTAAATGGGGAGCTGAGGCGTGCTGGGCAGGGACCCCGTGCACAGCTGCCCTGCCAGCAGGGGGAAAGGTTTGAGGTTGCAGTGTGCTCCTACTCAGTGAAACTGGGCAGAAAGATCAGAAAGGTGCACAGTGAAAGGATTTCTCAGTCCCAGCCCGACACAGCTGGCAGGGTGGAGACTGCACCGAGTGGAGAGTGTGGGACCTGTCTGCTGGGAGGGCAGTGGGCTGGGAACTGAATGGGCAGGAGTTGAGCATCAGAGCTTATTTACAGCCAGACAGAGCCCCCTTCCCCACAGAGATCTAACCTCCAGGAAAGGAAGGTCACACCCAGCCCCCACCTCCTGCAGGACTGAAAGTACCACCAACTGGGAGGATCTGGGAAACAGGCAGGACAGGCTCAAGAATTCCCTGCAGGGTATATTTCTGCAACAGAAAGACAGCTAGAGGAATGCCTAAAGGGCTCATTTTGAACTTCTCTCAGAGAGACAAAATACACTGGTTTCTAAGGCTCTATTTCACTGAGGTAAGCAAAGCAGGGAGGAAAGAAATCAGTGGAGCTCAGGGGTAATCAGGGCCCCACCCAGCCTCGGTTCACACACAGAGCTACCCTCAGTCAACACCCAGAAGGAAAGAGTTGACCCTTTTACACAGACTGCCACCCCCCACAAAATGGACAGCTAATTAATGAAAAACTATACATTATGGAAAATAAGCTGGGGCAGACCAAGACAGGTGGTGGAGGGGCAGGAAGAACACACTCACGATTTTCCCAGAAGACTGAACCATGCCTCCCAGGGGAAACCAAAGGGTCCTAACCTGCCAAATGCAACAAAGGCTCCCTCTAGAGGCAGGTAAAGGTGATACAAGCAGTGCTGCCAGAAGTTGGACAATCCACCCTGGAACCTTGAGCTGATAAAAACCAGAGGCAGATCCAGAAAGAGAAATCAGAAGGCAAACACCAAACTCTGCTGTGATGAATTCCACCTTGTTCTTCTTCTGTATTTGTGTTTTCTTTTCTTCTTTTTATATAGCCCTTTAATATTTCTTCTTTTGCTTCAATTGTATTCCAACTAATTCACTATTCTTTGTCTTTTATTTTTTAGTTTTTATTTAGATTTTATATTATTTTTTATTTTACTGTTATTTCAGACCTCACATTGTACCCTTCCTTTGTACCATCAATAGCCATCAGAGAGATGCAAATTAAAGCCACTGGTCAGAATGGCCATCATAAGCAAATCAACAAACAACAAGTTTAGAGAGGATGTGGAGAAAGGGGAACCCTAGTACACTGTTGGTGGGAATGCAGACTGGTGCAGTCACTGTGCAACACAGTATGGAATTTCCTCAAAAAACTAAAAATGGAACTGCCCTTTAGCTCAGCAATTCTGCCACTGGGATTATACCCTAAGAATCCCAAGTCACCAATTCAAAAGTACTTACACACCCCAATGTTCATAGAAGTATTATTTACAATAGTCAAGTGCTAGAAGCAACCTAAGTGCCCATCAGTAAATGAGTGGATCAAAAAACTGTGGTACATTTACATAATGCAATACTATACAGGAGAAAGAAAGAAGGAGCTACCTTTTGCAACAGCATGGATAGAATTGGAGGATATCATGTTAAGTAAAATAAGCCAATTGGTGAAAGACAAATGACATATAATCTCACCTATAAGAGGAATCTAATGAACAAAATAAACTAATGAACAAAATAGAACCACAGGCATGGACACAAGGAACAGACTGACAGTGACCAGAAGGGAGAGGGATAAGGGTGGAAAGAAGGAAAGGGACTAGTCAAAGAACATGTATGAATGACCCACAGACATGGACAACAGTGTGGGAATTGATTGTGGGAGTGGGGGTTTAGGACAAGTGGAGGAGGGCAAAGGGGGAAAATTGGGACAACTGTAATAGAATAATAATAAAAATGATTTTTAAAAAACTGAAATAAAAAAAAAGAAAAACAACAACGAACAACCTTAGTAGTAATTTAAGGAATGCAAATTAAAACCTAGATGCTGTAACATTCCACACCTATTAAATTAACAAATTTAAATCATTACACCAAATGCCGGTATTGTAGCAAAGCTGTATATTCAAATATTGCTGGTAGCTGTGTAAATTGCCATAACCCATTTAAAAAGCAATATGGTAATATGTATCAAGAGCCATAAAATTGACCCAGTAATCCCACTCTTGAGGATTCATCCTAAGGATATAATTGAGGAGAAGCAAAAAGCCATGTGCACAAAGATACTTAATGAAGCAATATCTATAACAGCAGCAACACTGGAAACAGCCTAAAATGCCCAACACTAGAGAACCAGTTAAGCAAATTCTGGTGCATCAACCTAATGGAACCCTCTGCTCTCATCAAAACACACTTCCTTTGTAAAAACAAACAAACAACAAAAAAAACTTCCTACAGAGGTGGAAACAAAAGAGAAAAGGATTTCACATATTAAAGCAAGAGACAGAAGAAAAAACTGAGCAAAAAGAAGAGAGAGAGAGAAACACTTCATGGGTTGAATTGTATTTCCCCCACTCCAAATTTATATATTGAAGTCCTATCCCCAAGTACCTCAGAATGTAACTTCATTTGGAAATAGGGTCTTTAAAGAGGTGATTAATGTAAAATGGGGTTTGGCCCTAATCCAATATGATTAATGTCCTTATAAGCAGAGGAAATTTGGAGACAGACACATACAGAAAGAAGATAATGTGAAGGCACAGGAAAAAGATGATCTACAAGCCATGGAGACAGCCCTGGAATGGATATCAGAAGGAATCAATCCTGCCAATAGTTTGATCTTGGACTTCTAGCCTCCAGAACTGTTAGAAAATAAATCCATTGTTTAAGCCACCCAGTCTGTAGTATTTTGTCATGGTACACCTAGTAAACTAATATAAAGGCAAGATTCAAAGTGGTGAATGTACTATAACTATTAAAATATAGATATATGTCAACAAAGATGAAAAGCAGATGTGCAAAAACAAAATGTAGTAATTAGTTATGGCAGTGGGATATGGGTAACTCCTTTATCTTTTTAAAAAAGATTTTATTTATTTATTTTTAGAGAGGGGAATGGAGGGAGAAAGAGAAGAAGAGACACATCAATGTTTGGTTGCCTCTCGAGCGCCCTCTACTGGGGACCACAACACAGGCATGTGCCCTGACTGGGAATCAAACTGGCCACCCTTTGGTTCGCAGGCTGATGCTCAATCCACTGAGCTACACCAACCAGGGCTACTCCTTTATCTTATCAGATGCTGAGATAGCTGCAATTATTCAATTAAAAAAATTGCCAACTTGCCACAGAGACTGCAAATTGTATTGAAACAGTGGTTCTAATAGGTAATGAGTAGTACTAGAATCTTTCTCTAAACTGTAGGGGAAAATGTATGTCAAAGGTTTGTTGCAACAGCATCTATGAAAAACAGACTTGGTGGCAGCAGACTGTGTACCTATGGTTCAATGTATTTCTCCTATCTCCACCTCACCCCTACCTCCATCTTTCACAAAATTTTAATAGCTTTGTGCACCATACCTGGCATTTTTGTTGTCGGTACTGGCATTACTGGTGTAGTTAATTGGTGGTGGTAATCTATTGAATGACTAAAATAAGGAATTTTATTGCCTGAGAAATGTATCTTTCATGTCAGGAACAGTGGAAAAACTCATACTGTTGAACCGCAATTCTACAGCTGGACCTCTTAGCAACACTATGTACACACACACATACTCAGGAGTGGGCAAAAGTAGGTTTACAGTTGTTCATATGGAAAAAGACATACAGGTATGATTATTATAATAGCTTAATTAACTCAAAAGAATGCCACAAGGGAATGCAACTGTAAACCTACTTTTGCCCCCTCCTGTATATATGCTATTGGCTCAGTTTTTCTGGAGAATCTTGACTAATATTGTAAATTTATGCACTGGTTCAGGAATAACCTGTTGCTATCTTACATTCTGGCTCCATGCATGTGGCTTCATCTCTGCAAAGTTTACTTACAACACATGACACAATTACATTCATTTTCCAAGTCCCTACTGTGGTAACCCAATTTGTTGTTTGTTTTTTTTTTGCACTTCTATTGTTGTGATTATCATGCTCTGTTTAGCATCATAGTTAATTGAGGAAATGTAGTTTTACTCAAGATTACATGTTTAATAACTGCCACATGGTAAGTGCTTGATAGTTGGTTACCATTTTAATAACTGGCCGTAGTCACAGTATTCTTTTCCAAAGGTCATTTACAAGTCTTATTTGATTAGAAACCTAGAAATGATTTCCTTTATTCCACAAAGGCTGTAAACAGTGTGTGCCATTGACTTCAAAATATTTGCTTCCCCTTGTCAGTTTTTTAAAAATATTTTATTAATTTATTTTTTAGAGAGAGGGGATGGGAGGGAGAAAGAAAGGGAGAGAAACTTCAATGTGTGAGAGAAACATCAATCAGTTTCCTCTCATACATGCCCCGACCAAGGACTGAACCTACAACTCAGGCATATGCCCTGACCAGGAATCAAACCAGAGACTTTTCGTTCTGCAGTACAATGCTCAATCAACAGAGCCACACCAGTCAGAGCACTTCCCTTTGTCAGTCCTTGATGAGATGGTTTCATATAGAATTTTACGATTTTACTATTTTATAATTCTCAAAAGAAATTAGTTCCACGTCTTCATGGTAAACATGCCACCATTCAGGAAATATAAATATTCATTATAATTTGAAAAGCGATGTCTTTAGATGTTTTCTTTGTTTTTTAAAAGACCAAGATAAAATATTAAACTTCATCTAACTTGTCTCACACCAAAAAGTGCTTTGGAATGAAAGGAAGAGATTGAGAATTAAGTCATTAGCATTCCCTGAGATCCTACTATGTCCCCATTGTAACACAATAATACAGGACTTACTGACCTTGTGGACGTAAGGACTGTGCAGCTATGATACCAATTCCAATTTTACAAATGCCAAAAAGTGAAGTAAAGGGATATAAAGTGTATTTCTCACCATCACTTGACTCAAGTAAATGAGCCAGGATTCAAACACAAGTCTAACAGCCATGAAGACTATACATTTTCCAGTAAACTAACTGCATCTCTTGCCTCAGAGCACATAATCCTTTGCCAGTACCAAAAAAATGAAAATAAAGTATGGTATATAACTTTTGCGACAAAGAGACATATATCTGATCTTCTGTGTATATGTGTTTTAAAATTTCGATCTGTGCTATTCATTCCACAGATCATTATTGAGGGGTCTCCATGTGCAAATCACTGTGCTGGGAGCTTGGGTGTAGCAAGTTCAGAGACTAGCACAGTCCCTGTATTCAAGAAATATCCACTGGGGGGATTTACAAATTAATTACAAAGCAAATTATTTATTATCATTTTAAGTCACTACTACAAAGAAGAAGACTAGGGTGCTCTGAATTATAGAAAGTTGGTCTGACCTCCTCTGGATGTCACTTCTCTGAGTTTCCCCTGAAGACAATAACTTTTAGAAGCAAGATCTGCAGGGTGTTAAAAAGTTAACCAGGCAAGAGATGAAGAGAGAGACTTACAGACAGTGGTAATAGCATGTGAATATCCTTTGAGGCAAAAAAGAACATATCGCATTTTGCCATGTATAATGCTCATGCATGATTTTGGACCAAAATTACAGGGAAAAAAAACTTTTGTTTTAATTTTTTAAATTTATTTATTTATTTATATTTAGGTACTTGTTTTTTGGTATTATAAAGGAACTCTAGCATTTATTTTTGAATTTGTTATGGTACAAGAAATTTTATGTAACAAATAATTATAATTATATGCAAGGTATTTTGGGTGCTACCCATGTATACTGTGCATCCTTATTTTTCCCTCAAAAATTTGGGCAAAAACGTGTGCATTATACACAGCAAAATATGGTAGTCTTTGAACTGAAAGTACATAAAAAGGCACTGAAAGGTAGGCATCCTGTCTTTGCACTGTTAAACTTCTCCAAGTCCGCACTGGGTCTAGCCAACTAAGGCAAAGAATATGCCCACACTTAGTTGCGAAGAAAAAAGGGACAGCTGGTGAGATGAGCAAGAACGTGGGCACTTGCCACAGTTCATTTGCCCTGTAAAATAACCTAGCATAGCAGAGAATTCCAGGCCCTTCATCCCTGAGTCCTCGAAATTATCCCATGTTCCCAATGAACATCAAGGTTCTGCCTTAATATTTGAGATGTGAACTGTCCAACTTCCTTCTCACCATATCTATTTTTTAACCTACTCTGAGCATCCATCACCTGAACTAAACGTAGAAGGGTCACCCCACCTAACTCCAGTGTAAATAAACTGTTGTCTAGAAGTTTTCTATTCAGTCATGAATGGTGGATACAATCTCACAAGGCCACATTTCATTTAAAAAACCATAATTTACTGAAAAGCTGTATTGTTTTCTGAGTCTCAGTGCCCTGAGTAATAGAAAAGCTAACACAATGTAATATGTACTGTAAAGTATAATATGTGAAAAATAATAATTATAAGTAAAAACATGACATGAGTAATCATTTTTCTTAAAACTCAAGAGGAAAATTAATTCAACTATTGCTCTGCTTGAAGTGTACAATTAGCAAAGTTCGGGAATCGCCCCAAGTGACAGTTTCAATCTTAGTTCTTTGAATGAAAGCCAACATATTTTTAGACAGTAGAACTAAGATGTAAGTGACTCGCAGTTAAAGTAATTGCATATCTGGTGTGGTAAGTGAATTACAGAAGTGACGAACGCTGTACTTAAATAATTTGAGGCAAACAACATCTCCCTTCTGCATGGAGCAGATTCAAAAGAGTATAAGCCAGTAAAACATCTGCCTCATTTATTCTGTTCTTGCACAAATGGCTGAGGCCCAGCTTCCATTTTGAGCTGGAGTTATCCTAGCACACAATACAAGCAACAATGCCCTTCAACCACCATCCTGAAAACAGCGGCTATGTCAAGACACTGATTTCTAGCAGCAGTCAGCTTACTTTTCTTAAAAGTGAAAAAAATGATTAAAGTATCTCTAAATGAAAACATTTAACCTTGACAAAAATCTTTTTTCTGGTTTCAATGAAAAGGACTCTGGAGTTCAAGAAATGTGAAGAATACTGCTCTGCCTGGAATTCTTGTCATTGCCAACTCTCTATGTGAATGTCCTTTCTATCAGTCAAGGCCGACTCAAAGTCTAACTTTTCTTTCAAACCCTGTCACAGAGAATATTCTCTTTTCTTGCTTTCTATAACCCTGGGTTATATTATAGTATTTATTCTGCATTCCATTAGCTATGCAAGCGTCCATCTGTCTTTCCAAATAATTTACTAAATTATACGGACCTGGAAGACAGGTACCAGCCTCCCAAACCCACTTCCAATATCTAAGTAGCTGTTGGCACATAACAACATTTAATAGAGGCTTCTTAAATTATTTGCCAAGATTTAAAACTTCAAGCCAAACACCCTGAGAGTTTTGAGGTAGTACTTTGAAAACTGGTTGCATCAACATGTGTAGTGAAGAAACTATTTCTGAACCATATAACCGACCCTCTTAATCAGAAGCCAATCAGCCATGGCCAAGTATGCAGGAGTGCAAACCACGGAGTCTACATCCCTGAGTCTCTGTTAGTCATATTCTTCTAGAAGGTTCCCAGCTGCTGTTCGACAAATTCATGGTTGGATAGGTTTGAGGATTGTTATGCTGCCCATCTGGTCAAGAGAGTTCCTGTGTTAAAAGTAGATAACTCAATTTCTGGAGACCTTTTTTGGGGGGCAGGGGGAGAAGGGAAAATTTTTAAAAATTGCAAAAGAAAAATTCTGGTATTTATTTCCTTTTAAGTTCACAAATATCTGTCTTCATTAAAAATACCAGCCTAAATAGCACTAACTCATTCTTTAGACTAAATTAAAAACATAAATTTGTTTGATATGTACCTTTTGATTATCACAGTCACTGCACAGTTTTCATTAAAATGTGCAACCTGATTATTAATTAAATGCTTGTTTATGCATTCAGCCAAGCTAATATGTTGTGTAGCTTCATTATCAACTCTGCAGCTAAATCTGTGAAATATGAAATTGGATCAGCATGGTATAGCTTTTGTTAATAAAATATGCAGAAAAGGTATCAAAGTGTACACCCTGAGTATTAAACATAGAGACTCAATCAGCATAAAAGTGTGATTATGTAAGTACAGGGAAGAATCAATGAAGTGTGCCATATGAGCCATGAGTTGTGCCAAATTATTCTCAAATTATACTGCTTTGTCACTGAGTTTATCTGACACATCACAAAACTGGATTAAAAAACAGGAACAGATAGATACCTGCTCACGTGAGAAGAGGAAGTTCTTTCAATCTTGTTTCTTTCCTCCTGAGATTTTACTTGGTAAATACTGACACAATGAAATTGACAAAGTGGTATCTAAATATATGCACAATTAGAATTAGACATCACACATAGACATGCACACACCCCAATTTCCTAACATCGTTTTATATGTTCTTTTTGATCAAGGGAGGTAAGACCTTTCACCTCTCCAACTACATAAAGAATGTTTTGAAGGTTATTCTGTCAATCAGGAGGCTTTAGTCTAACAAATTTTTTTTTCAAATTTAAGAACATAATACCCTGGCTGGCATAGTTCAGTGGATTGAGCGCGGGCTGCGAACCAAAGCATCGCAGGTTCGATTCCCAGTCAGGGCACATACCTGGGTTGCAGGCCATGGCCCCCAGCAACCACACATTGATGTTTCTCTCTCTCTCTCTCTTTCTCCCTCCCTTCCCTCTCTAAAAAATAAATAAATAAAATCTTTAAAAAAAAGAACATAATAGACTGTTTTCCTAGAGGTTAAGTGATGCAGTAGGACCGCAATACCTTACAACAGGTATTGGTCTTATGTATTAATGGAATAAACTTGGGGACAAAGGGATCAGACTTCTTTCCCCCTTCCAACAATATCACTTTGTCCTCACCACTCTCTCTTTGAGATCCACCTTCTACATTACTATGATATACATACAGTTGGATAAAACACTAAATATTACTCCAGTATGAGGAAATTTAGGAATACAGTAAAATGCAAATATCTAGCAATTTCTCCAGTGTGGACTATCATATTACAACATTCCTATCTTAGAATTCACATATTCCTTTTAATTTACTTATGTACTTACTGGTACCTTTATTGAGATATAATTGACATATTATATCATGTAAGTTTAAGTGTATGATGTGTCAACTTGAGATACTAATATATTGCAAAATTATTATTACCATAGCATTAACTAATGCTTCACATAATTGCCATTTCTTTTTTGTGGTGAAAACATTTAAGAACTACGGTCTTAGCAACTTTCAAGGATATAATACAGTATGATCAGCTACAGTCACCATGCTGCATATTAGATACACATACATACATATATACACATTATCCATTCATTTGCTCATGGACATTTAGGTTGTTTCCATATCTTCGCAATTTAGAATAACACTGCAGTAAACATGGGGGCATCAACATTTTTGAGACTATATTTTCATTTCCTTTGCATATATACCCAGAAATAGGAGTTCTGGATCATGTGGTAGTTACGTTTTTAATTTTTTTAGAAAACTTCATACTGTTTTCCATAGTGACTATACCAATTTATGTTCACACTATAGTTCATGAGGGTGCAGACACCCCTTCACCAACACTTATGCCTTGTCTTTTTGATGTTAGGCAAGCAGATGTGAGGTTAATATTACATTGTGGTTTTGAATTTAATGTTACTGATGATTTCTGATGTTGAGACCTTTTCATGTACCTGTTGACAATTTTATATGTGTTCTTTGGAGGAAAAATGTCTATTCAGTTCCTCTTCCATTTTTTTCAGGTTTTTTTGTTGGTTTGTTTTCCTATTGAGTTGTATCTTTATTATATATTTTGGATATTAATGCTTTATCAGATATATAATTTGAAAATATCTTCTCCCATTCCCTAGGCTGCCCTTTTACAATATTTTGTTGATTGTCTCTTCTGCTGCGCAGAAGCTCTTTAGTTTGATGTCATGCCACTTGTTTATTTTTGCTTTTGGTCCTTGTGATTTAGGTGACATATGGATAAAATCATTGCCAAAACCAAAATCAAGGAACCTTTTCCCTATGACTTCTTCTAAAAGATTTATTTTTAAGTCTTTAATCCATTTAATCCATTTCAAGTTAATGTTTTTGCATTTTTTCCAACTTAATTTTTATGAGAAGTATAAGATAGGAGTTCATTTTCATTGTTCTGCATGTTGATTTCTAGTGTTCCCAACACTATTTGTTGAAGACACTATCCTTTTCCCCAACTGAGTATCTTGAGTGCCCTTGTAAATTATTAGTTGATCATGTGTAAGTATATTTCTGGGCTCTTGATTCTGTTTCACCAAGAAAACATTTTTTTTGCTGATCTGACAAAAATAGGTATAGTTTTGATTTATTCACATAGGATGGCAATTGTTGTATTGGCTTTTGTCATTTTTTATTTTAATCTAAGGGAAAACAGGTCAGTGCCCCTGACAGCACAGTCAGGTATTACATGTTTTAAAAATTCTAGTGGCACACCAGTGTGTTTCTTGCAGCACACCAGTTGAAAATCACTGGTCTAAAATATGGTTCACATCAATGTTTCTTTGTTGATTTTATGTTCAAATGACCTGTCCAGCATTTAAAGTGGGGTAGTATAGTGCCCTCACTATTACTGTATTGTTGTCTATTTCTCCCTACAAATATTTTAATATTTTCTTTAAATGTTTAGTTGGTCCAATGTTGGGTGCATATATATTTCCAATTAATATTTACTCTTGATAGATTAAACTAGGTCTTCTCATCCAAACTGATAATAAGTATTATGTATAGACGTGGAACTCTTTCCTAGTTAGAATGAATGACTAACAAAGAGAGGAAAGCTCTTGTATTCATTTCTTATCATGTGATATAGTTGTAAGGAATGCATATGTGATCACTTGGCAAGTGCTACATATAGGAATTTGTAGCTACGATGGCAACATTGCTGTAAATACCATGGGGTACAACTTCAATAAATTTTGTTTTAGACTCATATAGTACCACTTTATCTATGCTGTGCCACACTTCAGGGTATTTTTTTTAAGATTTTTTCTTTTTGGTTTTTCTCCCAGTTGAATTAGGTACATGCATTTCTGCTGAATAGCACCAGCCTTCTGAAAAACTCTTGTATGAAGATTAATTGAAAGATGTAAGTGTAGATTTGCTGTTCTACCTAAGACCCCTCTTATAACACCATTTTTTGCATCATGTTTCTCATCAAAACTTCGTTACCAAACTACCCTCAAGGAGGAACTAGTTAAATTTGTCACTCAAGCCCTAAATATTGTTTATTTTATTTATCTGTAGTTTTCTTATTTTAATGCCATTTATATAATGACATTAAAATCAGTGCTAAGTAACTGAAAATGGACTATGAGAAGAAAAGCTTCAATCAAGACCTTAAACTTCATCTGTTCAGATTCTTATTTTGCTCTTGACCATCAACATTCTTGTCATTAGAAAAACTTAAACCAGTCCTCAGCTCTGCCTTTTACTTTGTATGTTTTTCTCTCTACCCTGAAGGACCTCTCTTGCTGACTAAATAGTTCATCTTCAATTTACTAATATAAGTCCTTCTATTTCTACTAAATAACTAACCTAAATGTTGTTTCCCTCCTTCTAGTCAATACTTTTCTTCTCTGATCTATACTTTCCACTTAATATTAAGTCCTCGAACTGAATGAAGCAGGCTCTGAATTACCACATTCTGTACATTTAATTTTAGTGTTTAATAAATGCAATTGCGAAACAAGACCAAACAAAATCAAAGGAAGGAAGAAGGAGCCAATAACCATAAAGGCAGAGGGTAGTAAATTGGATAACAGAAAAGAGCAGCAGTAATTAATGAATCCGAGAAATGTTTATCTCAAAATTTCAATAAAATAGGCAAATCTCTGGCAAATTTAATCCATTTAGCATTTGGTAGAATTCACCAGTATAATCACCTGGTCCTGGGCTTTTCAGTGTCAGAACTGTTTTTGATTATTGGGGAAAAGTTTTAAACAATAAAATGGTCAGGAGGCATGTTATAACCACCATAACACATTAAGAAAACACTACTCATATGCAATGTTAACATTTTAAAGTTCTAAAATAAATGGATCATTATTTTTCAAATAAAATTATTAATACTGGCTCAAAAAGAAGAAAATATACAATAAACATGGATTAAATGGAAAAGGGTGTCAAAGAACTACATCAATAAAAGCAACAGATCCCAATGGTTTTACAGACAATTTGTTTCAGATATTCAATAAACACAGTTTCTATGCCATTACACTGTTTCAGAGCACATGAATACATGAATTTTAAAAAATTTGAATAATTTATATATCAAAATGATTTAAATCCCCTGACTCTTGAGTCAAGCATACCTGGATTCAATTCCTAGTTCTGCCAGCTACTAAAATTATGTTTATTTGAACAAGTCAATTCATTGTTCTGAGCCTTATTTTCCTCAAGCTTAAATAGCGATTAAAGCTCCCCTTCTTTTCCCTCTCTCTCTGTACATACACATAAGCACACACACAACCCAAAAATTATTGTACAGATTAAATGTGTAAAAACATTTTATATTTTCCCCACATATGGTAACAATATAAAATGAGAGCAACTATTATTTAATAATCTGTGAAGCTAATAAAAATCTGATACTGAAACCTAAAAATGCTAGAAAAAAAAACTACCTGCAGATTGCACTTATGTAATCAATATAAAAATAATTATAGACACATTTTATATTATTTTCTTTTCTTATACTAAGTCATTAAAACCCAATGTGTGTTTACACTTGTTTGCAAGTGACTCAATTCACACTCACCACATTTTAAGGGCTCAGTAGCCATATGTATCTATCTAGTCACTATTGTATTGGACAGTGCAGGCCAAAAGCATTCCACTGTAACTGTGATAGAAGCGGTTAATACTTATTATTTACATGTTAAATCCAATGAACATTTTTAATATATCTACTTGACTGAATGTTATAAAACAGCTAAGACAATTAAGTATTTCCTTTTAAAACTCTCTGCCTTTAGCTTTTAAAATACTTTTGACCCAGCAATTCCACTGCTGGGATTATACCCTAAGAATCCTGAAACACCAATTCAAAAGAACCTATGCACCCTAATGTTCATAGCAGCACAATTTACAATAGCCAAGTGGTGGAAGCAGCCTCAGTGCCCATCAGTCAATGAGTGGATCAAAAATCTATGGTACATTTACAGGATAGAATACTACACAGCAGAAAAATAAAAGGAGCTCCTCTAGGCCCTTTGTGACAGCATGGATGGAACTGGAGAGCATTATGCTACATGAAATAAGCCAGGTGGTAAAAGACAAATACCATATGATCTCACCTATACGTGGAACCTAATCAACAAAACAAAGAAGCAAGCAAACTACAACTAGAGACATTGAAATAAAGAACAAACTGACAGTAACCAGAGGGGGGAGGGGGATAACCAGGAAATAAGGGGAAGGGTCATCACGGAACATGTATAAAGGAACCATGGACAAAGCCGAAGGAGGTAGGATTGAGAGTAGGAGGCAGGAATGGGTGGGTAGGGGAGAGTGGTGGGGTGAAAATGGAGACAACTGTACTTGAACAACAATAAAAAATAAATAAATACATAAATACATAATACCATTCCTTTTTGGTTTCCCCTTATCTGTCTAGTGCTTCTTAGTATCTTCTCCCTGCTCTTAAACCTTAAATTTCAATCTTCCCTGGGCTCTGTCCTTATGCAGAAGTCTACCACTGATTGCCCTGAGACTGAAACTTGCTGAGAACTTCCCAAGTCTACGTCTTTGCTTTAGTGCCTCTCTATTCCAGGTGGCTTCTCAAAACACACAGCATCAGCATCACCCAGGACCTTGTTAGAAATCTACACACTCAAGCCCCACACTGTAACATGCTCAGAATCAGCTTTTTGATAAGCTCCACATTTGATTTATATGTACCTTAAAATTTAAGATCTCTGGGGCTATTCCATCTATGATGCCTTTTTCTGGTATGTTTTACTGACAACTGTCTTTTTACTCTGTAGAGTTCAACTCAGGTTTCATTTCTTCTGTGAAATCTGTTTAAAGTGTCCCCTACTTTCTCCTAAATAAATACAGAGCTAAGTGCCCTCACTTCTCTTTCCTGTCTGAGTTTCATATCTCCATTATAGCATCTATTGTATTGCAATTAGTTTACTCCTTGTGTATCCTTCGCAGTAGAAAGTGATCCCCTTGAGGACAAACATTTGAAGCACTGCATATACTCATTTTGAGATCATTCATCTTCATGTCTTCATATCATAGTTTTGTGTATGTGATTCCAAAATGTTGTTGAATAAAAGAACTGTGAGACTTGGGCAAATAAATTGCTCTTTCTGAGTTTCAATTTCCTCAACTGCAAAATGGATGTATTAGTAATAATTCCCTTAACTATATCAGGTGATTATGAATAGAAAATCAGAACAAATATAAGCTTCCTGTTTCCTAAATAAGGACAACTAATACTTCAAAAGTCAGCAAATAGACAACTGAAGTCCATCTAAATAGAGACCTCAAAATATTAGTTGTTTTTTATTTTATTTATTTATCTTTAGAGGGGAAGGGAAGAAGAGAGGGAGAGAAATATCAATGTATGGTTGCCTCTTGTGCGTGCCCTGCTGGGAACTGGCTTGCAACCCAGGCATGTGCCCTGACTAGAAAATCAAACCATGATCCTTTGGTTCACAGCCCTGTGCTCAATCCACTGAACTACACCAGCCAGGGCTTAGTTGGTTTTTATATATATGTTCATATTCCAAACCACTTTTATGACACTTACTTATTAGGCCAAAATGCAATTCTATTGAAATTCTGGAGTTTTTTACTTCCAACTTCCTCACAAAAGATCCTGAATTTCTTAACTAGAAAAAATATATGTTTTGACTTATTAAATTCTTCTGCCATGAAAGTTTCTGGTGATGAAAAACATAATCATGCCGAGTGGCCTTGGCTTGAGTTCCTTTCCCTAGCTTCTCTACTAAATCCTTCCCCTACTTAAAAAAGTCATCTTCAGTGAACACTTTCCAGAATTTCAGAAAGAACCATGTCATATTTTTATCATCAGCTCCCTCTGGAACTTTTAGAAAATCAGTGAATTTTCCTGATTGGCACTTCTGTACTATGAAGTGGTCAATTATTTCTCAGAAGTCTGTCTCACATATTGATGATTTACCTGTTTTCTTTTCTCCTGGATTTAGAGATTGTCATCATTTTGCAGAAGTTGTAACTCCATTTCATTGATATTTTGTAGTGGAGTAGTTTTCATCTCATTGGTCTGTTTATTTTCCTTTTCCAGATTTGTCTGCTGTGAAAGCAGAAGGGAGATGATAATGCAACAGGGCAAGTATCCTGAAGTCTAGAGAGGTCATGTGTGTGGGACACCAGTGCTACCAAAGCCAACCTGACGCTTTGCTCACACACAATGCTTTTCTTTTTGAGGAGAGACTAGTAAATGTATTGAAAAAGCTTCTTTTTCCTAATTTTTTTTATTTTTCTGACTTGATAACATCAGCAGCAAACATGCTTCTCCAACACTACGAACCAGAGAAAAGGAGACAGTGACCTACAAAGGAGTTTCCATTAGACTACCAGCTGATTTCTCAAAAGAGACCTTTCAGGCAAGACGGGGCTGGAAAGAAGTATTCCAAGTCATGAAGGCAAGGACCTACATCCAAGATTGCTCCATCCAGCAAAGCTTTCATTTAGAATGGAAGGGCAGAGAAGTGCTTCTCAGATAAGGTCAAGTTAAAGGAGTTCATCATCACCAAGCCATCATTAATATGCTACATTAAAGGGACTTCTCTAAGAAAAAGATCAAAAACATGAACAGTAAAAGGACAACAAACTCACAACTATCAACAAATGAACCTAAAAGAAAACAAAAAGAACAAAAACAGAAACTAAGCAAACAACCAGAACAGGAACAGAATCAGAGAAATGGACATCACACAGAGGGATTTCGGTGGGGAGGGGGAAGAGAGGAATATGGGGGGAAAAGGTACAGGGAAGAAGAAGCACAATTAGTAGGCATAAAATAGGGGGAGATAAAAATGGTATAGGAAACAGACGACTCAAAGAATTTATATGTACAACCCATGGATATGAACTAAGGCAGGGAATGCTGGAGGGTTGGGGGGCAGGGTGAAGGGGGGATAAAGGGGGAAAATTGGAAAAAAACTGTAATGGCATAATCAATAAAAAATACTTAAAAAAAAAAACACTACAAACCGACTGGCTGGTGACCTGGGAGAAGAATGAGCAGATGAAAAAAACAGAAAAGAAAGTTAGAAAACAAGTCATGTAATATGATGTGACCTCTTCTTTGAATCTTATAGTCTGAACTTCAATTGTCTTCTCAGATGGAAAAAGGTAAAGGCTTATTTTAGTTCTTCATTAAAAATATTCCAGGAGTTTGTTAATTCTTTTAAACATACAGCATATTCATTTCAGTGAGAGAGGTAAAGAAACCAAACCTAAATGTCAAATGTTTGTCTCCAATTTTCTTGAGAACATTGCCTGTATGTCTTTTTCCTCTTCTTTTTAGACAAACTCATGATCAGTTTTCAGCTCTGTAATTTACCAGCACTATGAGCATGACTAGGAACTTCACTCCCTGAACCTGAGTTTCCTCTTAAGTAAGATAGAGAAAGCAAGCCTATCTTTAGGGTTTTTATGAGGACAAAATGGATATGGTAATACCTTCTAACCTGAGGAGCTATACAGGTTTTATTAGTACAGTCATGCGTTTAACGATGAGACACATTCTGAGAAATTTGTGGTTAGGTAATTTCACCATTGTGTGAACAACACAGAGTGTGCTTACATAACCTAGATGGTATAGTCTACTGCTGTAATTGTATGTGCTATATTTTTATAGGATTGAAAGTACAGTAGATTTGTTTACAACAGCATCACCACAAATACATGAGTAAGTTTAGTGTAATCCCTGACTGCTATCTTTGCCTTTTGTAATGCAAATGCCTGACTTTTGCTTTGATTGCCCAGGAGGCACCCACTTCAAAGGGGCACCCACCTCAAAACCGGCTACCTCAGATAAACATGTTGTCAGCCACAGGACTAGAGAAAGAACCAGAATGCTTCCCCCCACCCTTCCCCAGGCTCCTTTGTTTTAGAGATCTTGGTTCATTTCTATAACTGCCCATTTGGTCTGTTTGTTTCTAGTTTTAGCCCTTATGTTTTAAATTCACCAACAAAGAGTCAGCCCAGAAAAACCCTAGCCCCCACACTCAACCCAAAAGAAGCACAACCCCAGGCCTGTGTGTTCTCTACTGCCACAAACACCCCTTACTGTGTGCCTCCTGGTATGCCTTGCAAGCTCCATGGCTTATAAAGAAGAAACTCTTTTTTCCTTCAAAGTTTCCTAATGTGTATTGCTGAAGGACATCTCAAAATCATAAGAACCACAAGTGTTGGTCCAGTTGTAACACTGATTCAGAAAGGGGGGATGTCTGTGGGAAGCTCACTGGGGCCCAGGTGCATTTGTAGCTGATCTTATTGCTAACCACAGACTGAGAAGAACACAAAATAGAAATGCATTATCCTATGACTCTAGAAGGGCAAGGGCATCATTAGGCAATAGGAGTTTTTCAGCTCCATTATAATCTTATGGGGCCATTGTCATATATGTGGCCCATTATTGACTGAAAGGTCATTGTGCAGTGCATGACTGTAATATCAGTCCCTTGTGCAGGAGGCAGGAGTTGAATTAGAAACTGGTAGATGCACCAGATGGGTAGAATGAGAGGAATAATATTCTGGAACATTCATGTAATGCCAACTATGTGCCGGGCACCATGGCAGGCAAATTCTGATATTACATTTTCAGAAATTATGAGTGAAAGCAAGGAGGTAGAATTTTACAAAGTGTCACTGAGTGAAGGACAGTAAGGAAACAGATTGAAAAATGTAAGTAGAAGCCAACTAGCTGTGGTCACAAATACCAAGCTTGGGACTTCCATTTTTCACTCAAAAGGGACCAAGAGCCATATCATGAAAATTTTCTCAATGGTGGTAGCCTCACTGCCAATGGAGGTGGTGTTGAGGAAAGTAAATTTGCTTGCTAGGGAATGGGAAGAGTCAAGGGAAAGATTAGTACGTATGGGAGGCTCTGGCACTAGCTCAGGCTTGAAGTAGCTTGGTAATCTTTTAAAAATACCAACAACATCAACAACTACAACAAAAGAGAACTCTGAATGTAAGTTGGATTTCTTTAGTTTTAATTAGAAATAAAAGCTTGTTTTTTTTCACACTGGCTTGTGTGGCTCAGTAGATTGAGTGCTGACCTGTGAACCAAAGGGTTGCTGGTTCAATTCCCAGTCAGGGCACATGCCTGGATTGTGGGCCAGGTCCCCAGTGGGGGGTGCACGTGAGGCAACCACACATCAATGTTAAAAAAAAAAAAAAAAGCTTGTATATATTTTTTTTTGCACAAACTGTTTCTTAAAAGTCTTGTGGAAATGCCATCATGTGAAGTTTACTTAGACTTGCAAACAACTGGGCAACTGGGCCTTGTTATACAATTGGCACGTGCCAAGAGGATTATTTGGGACACACCTGACCTAGCATTTCTATATTGCTCCCCATCTCTTACTGTCTGGACCCCTGGCTTTGTCACATTAGTAACAAGAAAATGACAGTCCTAGGGAAAATAATCTTTGTGTTACTAGTATTGGGGTACTTGGGTTCCCCAAGAAGGAAATCAAGAGGAACCACCCAAGATATTTCCAGACAAATTATAGTGAACTTCCACCCTGTGAGAATTAAACAGGTTGGGAGGACAGAGTTCCCAATTGGCTCTCAAAGTGGCCTCACTGGGTTGTTTTTAATAAGCTGAGGATAAGACAGGCTTGCATAAAGGTTGGACGAGGCATGGATTTTTTTCTGTGTCAGGCCACATCACTGCCTTCTTCCTTTGAGTTGTTCAGCAATGATGTCTACACCTGCCCTGTGAGGAAAAGATGGCAGTGTTGCTCATTATCGTCACTTTAGAAAGGTCATATAGCTGTCAAACCTCAATAGACTGCACATGTGGACTGCAAGGGGGTAAGCATTAGCAGGGAGATAAGAATAACTACTTTTTCATTTTTTGTAGGAAATGGAGGGACGGTTGTGTTCATGTGGTCAGCTTAGTTGGTACTCCTTCTGGCCATCTGACATTCCTTCTGCCCTGGGCCCAAGTCCCTGTGCTGTCTCAACTGAACAGCAATTAGGGAAAGAAGTGAGGACTCTAAGTCTATATGTACAAAGTTTGATTCATTTTCAACCATTTTTACCTAAAGCTACATTTCCGAGGTAACAGTTGTCATTTTTGCAAATAGGCCACACCTGAAAACTTACCTGGGACTCTCTAGAGTCTTTTCACAGTCCTCAAATGAGCATTTTGACAGGCCATGAGAAAACAATGGGACAGGGAGTCACACCTCAGCAGTAAACTTGGTCCAGTGTGACTGAAAGCCCTCAGACACAATCAAATAGCAGAGGCACTGGACTCCAATGAGCAAAGCAATCAGCCTTCATGTTGCTGCCTCCTCACATCATATCCAAAAATGTACCTAACAGATGGCTGGTTACCATAGAGAGGCTAGTACACCTGCCTCCATGAGCTGCACGTAAGAACACGTGCTACTGAATATGCAAAACATTTCAGAACCAGCCAGCTCCAGGGCCCAGCAGTTGCTTAGATTGTGCTAACTTGAAAGGGAGATTCCAAAAAAGAAATCCTGCATTTCATTACTACAGGGAAAGATTCTTCCTGATGCTTCTGTTTATTAGTTTTGCCTCACCCAGATGTGGAGACTTTGGCATCACTAGTGGAGAAATGATGTTCATTTACAAAGCAAAGTTCTCTGTGCAGTCCAAATGCCTCCCTGGGAGATACTTTGCCTTGATCTTGGGAAAGTGGAATTGGATGACTTGATTTTTACTTTATGAAGGTGTTCTATATTTTGCCAAAGTTCTCTTGAGTGGCAGTTGGTCTTTGCTTTAGTGGAAGATCAATTGAGAGTCTCTGTGTGGTGAATGTCAGCAAATATATCTTGGTACCTTGAGAATGGGAAATTGCTTGCCAAACCTCTGTCTTGCTGCTCCAACTGACAAACTAGGTGGTGGGAAGGGGGGCAAATTGAGGAAATTACCTTTTTGGTCCCCTGTCAAAGCCAATGCAGGCCTCCATTTTTAAGGTCTAAGGTCACTAGTTTAAATCCTAGCCCCAAATACACAAAGATTCATGTTGACTTTTTAGATCGTAAAACCAGCTATGAAATGAGATCTGACAAAACATACACCATTCTTCACATAAGATGTATAGATGACACACGGACAAAGACAAAGGGGGTTAGGATAGAGGGT